>CAUYQV010101625.1:0-21205 GCA_963574575.1 Galagoides demidoff
CCTGTGGTCCCAGCTACTTGGGAAGCGGAGGCAGGAGACTCGCTTGAGCCCAGGAGTTGGAGGTTACTATGAGCTGTGATGCCATGGCACTCTACCCAGGGGGATAGCTTGAGGCTCCGTCTCAAAAAAAAAAAAAAAAAAAAAGTGCTACTTATCACACTGCTGAATATCACTAGTCACCTTCAAAGTACTAGCATTGGGAAGGTATGCACTGATCCTAGCACCTGGTCTACCCTTCAAAGCAATTTTTTGGAACTATTTTTCTGGAATGGCCATGATACCTTTTGTCGTATTATCCTTGTCCTGAATGTCATCAAAATATTTTCCTTTTAGTATTTCCTTTATCTTCAGGTAAAAACAACAATCATTGCGGGCCAGATTGGGTGAGTAGGGAGGATGTTCCAATACAGTTATTTGTTTACTGGCTAAAACCACCCTCACAGACAATGCTATGTGAGCTGGTGCACTGTCATGATGCAAGAGCCACGAGTTGTTGGACAACATTTTCAGGTAAGATTTTCCTGGTTCAGGCCAGGTGTGGTGGCTCATGCCTATAATCCTAGCACTCTGGGAGGCCAAGGCAAGTGGATTACCTGAGCTCACAAGTTCGAGATGGCCTAAGCCAGAGCAAGACCTCGTCTTTAAAAATAGCCAGTCGTTATGGCAGGTGCCTATAGTCCCAGCTACTTGGGAGGCTGAAACTGAGGCAAGAGAATCACTTGAGCCCAAGAGTTTGAAGGTGCTGTGAGCTGACACCATGGCACTCTGATGGTGACAAAGACTCTGTCTCACAAAAGAAAAAAAAAAGATTTTCCTGTTTCCCAGCCAGGGATGGTGGCTCATGCCTATAATCCTAGCACTCTGAGAGGCTAAGGTAGGTGGACTGCTTGAACTTGGGAGTTTGAGACCAGCCTGAGCAAGAGCAAAATCTGTCTCTACTAAAAATAGAAAAACTAGCCCAGTGTGTGACTGGGGCCTGTACTCCCAGCTACTTGTGAGGCTGAAGTAAGATGATTGCTTGACCCTAAGAGACTGAGGTTGCTGTGAGCTATGATGATACCACAGCATTCTATCCAGGGTGACAGAGACTCTGTTTTCCCCCTCCTCAAAATTTTTTCCTATTTGTCTGTCGATGTTTACTTCGTCTGCTATGCTTTCTGCAGTCAGCCAATGATTTTTACACCCAATTCAACAAATTTTTGCCATGTTTTGTCATTTCTGCTCATTACTGGCCACCCTGACCTCTTTTCATTGACACTGTTGACAATGACTGCTGTTTTCTTTAAGGCACTACCTCCATAAACTTGGACTAACAAGTCCCTGACTTCACTTCCACTCTTGCCAAGTTTAATAAGAAATTAACAAATGTTTGTTTGTTGCTCTAATTTAAGTTCCAACATTCTTGCAAAGACACACAAAATATGCAACAATAATAAACACCACTCAGCAAGACACTGTCACGTGTTGACACAAACACAACTATGAGACACTGATATACCAAGATTATGAAATCTTACTGAGTTGTTCGTACAGTGCTGCCGATGTAAGCAGACAGCAGCAACTTTGTAAACTTAATTGTCAGACCTTATATATGTTTTTCATTTTCACAATACTAGTTTCTTATTAAAGTATCTTTATTTTTTCATAACTTATTGTCATATTTATCTAAGCCATATATATTTCTCATTAACATTGTTCCAAATTTTCATATTTCTACGTCTCTTAGGAATGGCATTCTTTGATTGCATTTTCTGATATGTAATTACTGGCTGGTCATTTTTCATTTTAACATTTAGAGAACTCTTAAGTTCTTTTTTTTTTTTTTTTTTTTTGAGACAAAGCCTCAAGCTGTCCCCCTGGGTAGAGTACAGCAACCTCCAATGCCTGGGCTCAAGAGAGTCTCCTGCCTCCACCTCTCAAGTAGCTGGGACCACAGGTGCCCGCCACAACGCCTGGCTATTTTTTGGTTGCAGCCATCATTGTTGTTTGGCGGGCCTGGGCTGGATTCAAACCTGCCACCTTAGGTGTATGTGGCTGGCGCCTTAGCCACTTGAGCCACAGGTGCCGAGCCTTAAGTTCTTAATTTATTCAATTTAAGTGAGAATACAGAAGATTTTACTTTGGATAGGAAGTGGGGAAGGCCATATTCCTATTAATTTTGCCCGTTCTGAGTTTTTAATAGGTTAACTTTTTTTTTTTTTTTTTGAGACAGAGCCTCAAGCCGTCACCTTGGGTAGAGTGCCCCGTGGCATCACAGCTCACACCAACCTCCAATTCCTGCGCTTAAGTGAGTTTCTTGCCTTAGCCTCCCAAGTAGCTGGCACTACAGGCGCCTGCCACAACGCCCAGCAATGTTTTGGTTGCAACTGTCATTGTTGTTTGGCAGGCCCAGCTGGATTCGAACCCACCAGCTCAGGTGTATGTGGCTGGTGCCTTAGCTGCTTGAGCCACAGGTGCTGAGCTAGGTTAACATTTAAGGAAAAAAAAAAAAAAAAAACAGAAACAAAGGGCAATGCTCTTATGTATACAAGCTTCAAAATGCACGTTCAAAAATATAAGCCTTTTGTTTTTAATTTCAAATACCTCTTTGGAGAAGCACTAATATTAGTTTAGAAATGATGCTGGAAGCTCTGAATTATAAAGCTATGATTACCCTCCCAACAAGAACTGACATTTGAAATTATTGACAGCATGTTATTAATAACATGTAATCAGCAGAGCCTCACATTTTTTGAGAGACAGTTAAAATAGAAAGAGCTTTAATTTAATAAGGCACTTCTACTATTTCCCTATGAATAATACCAGAACTATATGAGTACATAAAGTATTAATGCTTCTACTTCAAATAATAGGTTTTCAAGTATCTAGTTCTAATTATATCTAAAGATAACTATGAATTATTTTGTTAAAAAAGTGGTAGAATCTCAGAATATCAAAGTAATTTTAAATTTTACTTGTATGATGGTTATAATTTTGTTTGTCCCATTAAAAATCTAGTCTAACTTATCTATAAAATGTATTACATTCCAAATTGAAACTCCTTACCATGATACCACCATTTTGTTTTCTTTGGATTCTTGTTACATGTTCGCACATAAAATGAATTATCTGGTGGTCGTCTCTGAAACAGAAGAGTTTTAAATAGATAAGAAGTTATAAATTGAAAAAACTAAAGAGGAGACCATTTTAATAAAGGCTAAAGCAAAATAATCACAAAATGTGTGAGAACAATATAAACACCAATAGCATAACTGAAAGAACAGAAATTATAAATATATTCAAAAGTAAATTCTTGACACCTCAATTATATTAAATAAAAAATAGGGTGTATATGTGGTTAGGTTCCAGTGATATCACTGGGGAATGACTTATCAATCAGAATGGTAGCATCAAGTTGTAAAGAATTTTAGTTGCATTTATTGTGTCATTTCCCTAGAAATATTTAGCAATTACTTTTATGAGCTCATTAAAATAGAAATTCTACCAAACTATTAATATTACTGGTTTGTCTCAAAAACTATGGCAATTTATTAAACTCCACAAAGGATTATTTTACTATAAATATACAGCATCATCAAAAATAGACCAGAGAAGTGAGTTTGTAAACAATACGTAAGAGGAAAAAAGGGAAAATAATACAATAGCCATTTCTGCTATCCATTGGCCTTTCTGATACACACACACACACCCGAGTAGAACAATATGAGCAACACATGCCAGCTCTGCAAAGAAGCTGTATCAGAAATAGTGATGCCAAAAACAATGAACACAAGTATGGAAGAGAATTTTCCTGAAACTGTTGGATACTGACCATACACAAGACTCTATAAACATTTTGAAATATGTTAAATATTTATTAAAGCTACTGAGGGAAGTCCCTACCCTCTAGCCTCCTTTAGCCTAATTACTTGATTGTTTCTCTTCTATCCTTATTTTATAGTATTAAAGATATCTTGTCTATTCAGACTTAATCAACTCTGTTTAGCTAAGTCAATGAGAAATTAAGGGAATTGTTTTCTCTACCTAAAGCTAATAAAAAGAAATGAATTTGGAAAGATGACATTTAAAGAAAGGTTCAAACAGAAAGAAACTGAGTAGAACTCCTAGAGCACAGAAAGAAAAATAGCCAGTCCACTTGGCACTTCTAAAATTCATGCTACAAGTGTTATCTTAGTTAAGCTTCATAATACCCCTATGAGTTAACATTACTAGTTATTTCATTTAACAAAAAAGGACCATTAAAATATAGACATTAAATATCTAGTCCAAGTTACCCTGTTGATACTATTTGAGGAAAACATTGGATCCCTGACTGCTTCAAAGTAGAGACAGATGATCCTCTGCTATTTTTCTTGCAGAGTCAACACACGCAATAAATTGCTACAGTAACAGCAAAATATTTCACAAACTCATTTTATGTATGTATTGATTAGAACCTAAGAATCATTAGAAAATAGCCTTCAAAAAAATTAGAGAAAGAAAGATTCATTCTATTTCTTTAAATCAAGAATATAACCACGGGTGGTGCTTGTGGCTCAAAGGAGTAGGGCACTGGCCCCATATGCCAGAGGTGGCAGGTTCAGACCCAGCCCCGGCCAAAAACTGCAAAAAAAAAAAAAAAATATATATATATATATATATATATATATATATAACCAAACTGATAAGCTTTTTAAAAACTCTCTCTCTTGGGTGGCACCTGTGGCTCAGTGAGTAGGGCGCTGGCCCCATATACTGAGGGTGGTAGGTTCAAACCGGGCTCCAGCCAAACTACAACCAAAAACTAGCCAGGTGTCATGGCAGGCGCCTGTAGTCCCAGTTACTCGGGAGGCTGAAGCAAGAGATTCGCTTAAGCCCGGGAGTTGAGGCTGCTGTGAGCTGTGTGACGCCACAGCACTCAACTAAGGGCAACAAAGTGAGATTCTGCCTCTACAAAAAAAAAAAACCAAAACTATCTCTCTCAGGCTCAGTGTCTGCAGCACAGTAGTTACAGTGCCAGCCATAAACACCAAAGTTAGTGGCTTTGAACTTAACCCGGGCCAGCTAAAACAACAATGACAACTGCAACAAAAAAGAGCCAGGTGTTGTGGCAGGTGCCTTTAGTCCCAGCTACTTAGGAGGCTAAGGCAAGAGAACCGCTTAAGCCCAAGAATTTGAGGTTGCTGTGAGCTACAATGTCACAGCACTCTACTGAGGGCGACACAGTTGGTACTCTGTCTCAAAACAAAAACAAACAAACAAAAAAAAACTGTATCTCTTAGATACAGTTTTTTTATACATAGAGATGTATTACCAAATTGTTTTAGGAATGGACTATAAGCTGGAAAGTTTGGACAATGTAAACGTATTAAATGGGCACTGAGAATAAAATATGGACTTCTGAAAGGCCCCTACTCTCAATATCTAAGAATTATCTTTAATCTACTGAAGTGTACAAACATGCCAGATTTAAATGCCTTCAGTTTAGGAAACCATTCCTGACTGTGTAAGAGGTCATTTGGCTGCCAGGCACAGTGGCTCATGCTTATAATCCCAGCACTTTGGGAAGCCAAAAGTAGAACTGTTTGAGCCCAGGAGTTAAAGACCAGACTGGGCAACATACTAAGACACTGCCTCTAAAATAATAATACTAACAACAATAACAAAAATTAGCCAGCGGTGGCCTGTGTCTGTAGTCTCAACCACTGGGGAGGCTGAGGCAGAAGGATAGCTTAAGCCCTGAAGTTCAAGGTTACAGTGAGCAAGCTATGATCAGACCACTGCACTCTACTCTGGATGAGAGAGAGATTGCCTTTAAAAAGAAAAATGAAAAGCTGGACCTGGTGGCTCATGCCTGTAAATCTAGCACTTGGGAGCATGAGGTAGTTGGACTTCTTGAGCTCAAGAGCTTGAGACGAGCCTGAGCAAGAGACAGACCCCATCTGCACTAAAAATGAAAAACTAGCCGGGTGTTGTGGCAGGCTACTTGGAAGGCTGAGGTAAGAGGATTATGAGGTTGCTGTGAGCTGTGATGATGCTGCAGCACTCAACCCCAGGGTGATGGAGTGAGACTCTATCTCAAAAAAAAGAAAAAAAGAAAGTTAGAATGAAAGAATTATGACAAAAGTCCCAAATACCTATAGGGAAATTTAGTCTGTATTCAAACAGAATTAACCAATAAAGTAAAGCTTATAGAACCATATCCACTACAGAACAAAATTTACCTGTTTTAACAGTAGAGTTTTTAGGTGGGCATTTAAAAGACTTTTTAAAGCTTATTTGGCACTAGATCTCCTTAATGCCAAACAAATTTCCTGTTTGTCTTTAACCTAGCACTTACACAATAAAAACAGCACAAAAGAAAAAAAAAAAACACCAGTACATAGTAGGTACTTAGTATATGTTTTTTGAATTTTTATATGTCACAAATTCTGACTTTCAGATAATCCTGCTTAAATATATTATACAATGATTATATAAAAATATGGCTGATCAATTATTTAAATGGAATGGAAATGCAAGGAACACTAGCAGCAGAGAATTAGAATGTGAGGGGAACAGTAGGAGTTAGAAAAGGATGAACATAGACTATTTCTCTAGTTTTTAGTAATAAATCATTACATTTAAATGTAAACAAAAGCTAATAATAAGGTACACTCAATAGCTATGTGCAGATATCACTAGCAATCATCTCTTTTTCTTTTTTTTTTTTGAGACAGAGTCTCACTATGTTGCCCTTGGTAGAATGGCGTCATAGCTCACAATAACCTCAAACTCTTAGGCTCAAGTGATTCTCTTGTCTCAGCCTCCCAAGCAGGTGGGACTACAGGAACCTGCCACATGCCTGGCTATTTTTAGAGATGGGGTCTTGCTCTTGCTCAGGTTGGCCTCAAACCTATGAGCTCAAACAATCCACCTGCCTCAGCCCCCCAGAGTGCTAAGTTTACAGGCATAAGCCACCGCACCTGGCTCTCGGTATTCATCTCTTAGTAACTTTTCTAATTAAATTCTGTACTTACCTCTTCACTTTTCTACAGTTCATAAACATAACAGAAACACAGAGCCCCCTGTAACCAAAAACTGATTTACCCTACACATAAAAGTGGGGGTGGGGAGGGATTGGTGCCTGTCGCACAGTAGTTACAGCACCGGCCACATGCACCAAGGTGGGCAGGTTCGAACCCAGCTCAGGTCAGCTAAACAACAATAACAACTGCAACAAAAAAATAGCTGGGTGTCGTGGTGGGCACTTGCAGTCCCAGCTACTTGGGAGGCTGAGGCAAGAAAATCAATTACCAGGGGTTCTCAAAACTTTTTAAACAGGGGGCCAGTTCACTATCCCTCAGACTGTTGGAGTGGCGGACTGTGGGCCCCAGGACGAGTCGGCTGCAGGCAGTGGCGGCAAAAACACCTGGCAGGCCGGATAAATGTCCATGTGGCCCACAGGCAGGAGTTTGAGGACGCCTGGCTTAAGCCCAAGAGTTTGAGGTTGCTATGAGCTGTGATGCCACATCACTCTACCGAGGGTGACACAGTGAGACTCTGTCTCAAAACAAAAAAAATAAAGTGTGTGTGTGTGTGTATATGTGTGTGTACAGGGGAGAAGAACATAAGGAAGCAGAAGCAGTACCAACAAATACATACTTAACTCACTATTTCCCATGCTTATTTGAACAAAGGAATATTTTGTTTTTTAAATCAACCACCAAGAAACTTCTTATGGAATTAACATTTCACAAAATTCATTTTTGCAAAACAGTGGCTTAGACCTACAGCTCCTAAATATCCTAGCATTTAAAAATGATTTTTCTTTTTTTAATTAAGACGGAGTTTCACTATGTGGCCCTCAATAGAGCGCTGTGAAGTCACAGCTCACAGCAACCTCAAACTCTGGGGCTTAAGCTATTCTCTTGCCTCAGCCTCCCAAGTAGCTGGGACTACAGGTGCCTGCCACAATGCCCGGCTATGTTTTTGTTGCAGTTGTCATTGTTGTTTAGCAGGCCCAGGCCAGGTTCGAACCCGCCAGCCTCAGTATATGGTCAGCACCCTAACCACTGAGCAATGGGCTCCAAGCCAAAATAACAAACTATTATTTTCAAAGTATTCTAAATATTAATTTGATAAAATGGGCAGCTCAATTAGAAAACAGAAAAAAACCTGCGAAACACACACACGCAATTCCCTGATCTGTTTCTCTTATAAACACGATGAAAAGAAACCATGATGGAGAAGAGAAGCTTTAAAATGTAGATCTATATGAATACTATGCTATACTAACTATTAAGCAAGAATGACAAGAGGGTCAGAAATACACAGGGGATTCAGATACCTTTAAAGGGCACCCTAAATTTAACTCGTGAATTTTCTTTTTCTAGTCTTTTTTTCTCACCTCCATCAGACACAAAATCCGTAGATCTGTAAAAAAGATCAGAAGGAAAAAGCCCTAGGCAGGCACAGTGGCTCACAACACTCTGGGAGGCTGAGGTGGGCTGCTCACCTGAGCTCACCAGTTCCAGACTAGCCTGAGCTAGAGCAAGACCCTGTCTCTAAAAATAGAAGGGCATTGTGGCAGGTGCCTGTAATCCCAGCTTCTCAAGAGGCTGAAGCAAGAAAATTGTTGAAGCCCAGGAGTTGGAGGTTGCTGTGACCTATGATGCCACAGCACTCAACGGGGAGGGACAAAGTTATACTTTGTCTCAAAAAAAAAAAAAAAAAAGAAAAAGAAAAGAAAAGAAAAAGCCCTGGTGGCCCTCAGTGGGTGGGGCGGGGCCACATACAGGAGGCTGGCAGGTTTGAGCCCTGGCCCCACCCAGGCCAGCTAAAACACCAATGACAACTGCAACAACAACAACAAAAAGAAAATAGCAGGGTGTTGGGGGGGGTGCCTGTAGTCCCAGCTACTCAGGAGGCTGAGATAAAAGAATTGCTTGAGCCTAGGAGTTGCTGTGGTTGCTGTGACACCGCGGCATTCTACCGAGGGCAAAATAGTAAAACTCTGTCTCAATAAAAAAATAAAAAGTCCTGAAAATTCTACTGGTAATATGGTCCTCCTCCTTTAACATAAACATTAGAATAGGGAAGCTCTGGTTTCTAGAAAATCCCCTAAAAGGGTAGGTGCTGGCAAAAAGAAGAAAGAGGGCCTTTTTTCTGGGGCTTTCCTCTTTAAAATCTAGAAACAAGAATTCTTGTACACTTTCATCTTGTGCATGCTTATAGAAATAAAATTAACATTATTTAAGAACATGTGCATAAATTTCCTGTGTAAAAAATGTAAAACAACATGTCTCACTTCAAAGCCCATTCAACATTTAAAACTTCTATTTCAAATGCAAAAGTATCAAAATAATTTTCCAATTTATTAGTAAACATGATATTCCCTAAAATTTTAAAATGTATTAAGTCCTTCCTTCAAATAAAAGTAATTACATATTAAAATTGCTTATCTACCTAACAGAAAAAAATATTACCAGGAATAATTCTGAGATAGCCTACCTTTTCTTTGCAGCTGGAAAGCATGCTAATAATGCTAAGACAAACTGACTGGACTGAGAGCGCTGGGGACCAGTCTTCTGTTAGAATGGATAAACAGATATGACCATTGCTATAAACATGAGGATGAACAGGAATATTTTCACCAGTAAACATGACCTAAGAGAGAATAAAATTCCATTAACACTCAAATATTCTCTATAATCAAAAACTAAAATATTTTCTACCTATAAACAAGTACTGGTTTTAAAAACAAACCAAAAAAACCCCAAAAAACCAAAATCAGTGCCAGAAACAAGATAAAATGCTCACTTATTTAGTCTCACTAACTCAGTAAATACTGGTTTCACTGTATGAATAACCATGCAGTAGGGAAAAGAATCTAGATTTTATATTTCAGTTATCTCTCATAAATTTTCCTTAAAAATTCTACATTACTCTGTATTTTTCACTAGTCTACAATAATTACATTTGTAAGAACAATTTTCAAATTCTATTCTTTCCTCTCTGCATATGAAAATCAAGCACTCTGAAATTCCAAACAAAAATATTCAATTTTGAGACAATATGGTAGGAATACCCCTACCTGTAACAATGGCAGCACCTAAGGTGTTATGTGCAAAGGGAAATTACTGCTATATATTCCATCTCCTCTTAACTCACATGTCCAATATAACTCACAAGTTACTAGCCATTTAGGAACACATAACTATGTGCATAGATCAAAAATACAAAGGTTGACCAAGTCTAACAATTACTTGCTATTTTTCCCTGCTTTTCTTCTTATTCAATTCTTCTAACATTGTTTTTTTATCTCCATCTTTCCTCAGCACTGCTTTGAATGGTAATAAATCCTTTATCCCCTTACTCTGTCCTAATAATTCAACAAATAGCCCAAAAGTACTGTTTCTAAACTTTACCTAAGCATCTAAATAAGTGGTAGAATAAACGTGTATATTCTGAGAAACCTGTAAGCATAGTCCAAAGTTCTCAAAGAAAACAAAAGAATGTTTTTTATGCTACCCAGAAAAAAACTTTATTTATACATAAAAAAATTAATTAACTTCAACTACCAACCTTTAAGTAAATTTTATACGACAGTGTAGTATTTATTCTCCAGTTCAGCAGTAATTCCTAATTCCTGACCTTGCCATTGGGAAAAAAAAAAAATCAACCTGAAAGTCTAGTTAAAAATATAAATACAAATTCACAGATTCTGAGTTAGTAGATATGATATTTTTATAAAGCCCATCAGATACAAAGCAACAGTTTCTCAAACAGCCGTAAAGTTTCTCTCTCAACTCAGGACCTATAGCTCAGTGGCTAGGGTGCCAGCCACATACACTGGAGCTGGTGGGTTCGAACCCAGCCTGGGCCTGTCAAACAACAATGATAACTACAACAAAAAAATAGCCAGGCTTTGTGGCAGGCGCCTGTAGTCCCAGCTACTCAGGAGGCTGAGGCAAAAGAATCGCGTAAGCCCAAGAGTTAAGAGGTTGCTGTGAGCTAAATCACTATAGTACTCTACCGAGGGTGACATAATGAGACTGTCTCAAAAAAAAAAAAAAAAAAAGTTTCTCTCTCAGCCCTGCAAACTGCCTCATATCAAAGAAGACCAAAGTTATCAGTTAGGAGAAATCCTACCTTAAGTTCTGGCAAAACAGATGAAATATATATACAGTATTGTTCTAGGCATACCTTCTTTCCCCCACTTCAGAGTAGAAAAGAAAGCAAGTAAAGTAAGTATAGCCAAAGTATGCCATAGTTATAATGTGCATTATAGGAAATTACCATAAGCTAAAGTCTTATAGATATTTTAAATATCCACCTACAAATCTTATTTTATTACAATTTTACAAATTATTTACATGTAAACAAAGCAATCTTTCACATAAGTCAAGTCCTCTAATAATTCAAATATGTTAACATATGGGAATTATTTTCTTAGCTGGCAAAGAATTTCTTTCAAAGGAATGACTTCCTATTTGCATAAACTTTATTTTTTCTTTAAATCATGGCCACCTACACTCCATTCCTATTTTTTAAAAAAGCAACAACAGAACTGGAAAATAAAAGCAAAGCCTCAAAATAAGAGAAATCAAGGTACTTGTCCTACCTGATTGCAGAATACCCTCTGAAAAAACTTTCTGACTTTGGAATGGCTATTTTCCAAGTATGTCCTTCACTTCAATTATACCTATCAATGCTAGTGCACTTGTCATTACCTTATTACTTCATTACTTTTTTTTTGGCTAAAGGAAATAAATACTTAAGTGGTCATATAGTTCCACACTTTGAGTCTGTCCAACAACTGCTTTTTAACAAAGCTTTGTTTTATAAATATGAACTATAGTTTAGAGCATATGCATTTGATAATCCCATAATATGCTGTAGATATCTAGAACAAGAGTTTCGGTTTTCTTTTTTTCTGACAGAATCTCACTTTGTCACCCTTAGCAGAGAGCCGTGGCATCATAGCTCAAAGCAACCTTAAACTCTTGGGCTCAAGCAATTCTCTTGCCTGAGCCTCCCAAGTAGCTGGGACTACAGGTTTTAGAGATGGGGTCTCCCTCTTGGTCAGGCTGGTCTTGAATCTGTCAGCTCAGGGCAATCCACCTGCCTCAGCCTCGCAGAGTGCTAGGATCATAGGCACGAGCCACCTTACCCAACCTTAGAATGAAAGTTTACAAACCACACAGTATATACATCTGTTTGGGGGTATTCATTTTACCAGAGAAAGCCATATGAACAGTAGGATATTTTCAGTAAGAACAGAGGCAATGGGCGGGTGCGGTGGCTCACGCCTGTAATCCTACCACTCAGAGGACAAAGCAGATAGATTGCTTGAGCTCATGAGTTTGAGACTAGCAAAATAAAGACCCCCCCATCTCTACTAAAAATAGAAAAATTGAAGCAAGAGGATCGCCTGAGCCCAAGAAATGGAGGTTGCTGTGAGCTATGACACTACAGCACTCTTCCCAAGGCAACAGCTTGAAACTCTGTCTCAAACAAACAAACAAACAAAAAAGAACATAGGCAATGTCCAAGAGTTTATTCCTTGGTCACAATCATGTTTTAACAGATATGGTTTTTTTTTGTTTCTTTTTTTTTTATTTGAGACAGAGTCTATGTCACCCTTAGTATAGTGCCATGGCATCACAGCTCACAGTAACCTCAAACTCTTGGGCTTTTAAATGATTCTCTTGCTTTAGCCTCCCAAGTAGCTGGGACTACAGGCACCTGCTACAACAGCCAGCTATTTTTGTCATTGTTGCCGTTGTTACTGTTGTTTAGCAGGTCTGGGCCAGGCTCAAACCGGCCAGTCTCAGTGTATGTGTCTGATGCCCTACTCACTGAACTCTGGGCACCAATCCATTAACAGATATATTTTTTTCAGTAGGGTTGCTTTATCAAGAAGCCACGTAGAGTAATGATCTGAAAGTACCAAAAAATGAAGAGCTACTAAATTATACCCTTTGACGAAAATAAATCGGCAACTATCTAGGAAAACAGGCAGTGAAATACAAAGGTTATCATGATATGTTTTCACAGAACAAAAGGAACATAGTATTCTTGGAGAGAAACAGTTATAAACTGAATTACTTGGCCTGAAACTCAAAAAGTATGCACAAATGAAAAGGAAAGCAGGAGAAAAGAGAAAGAAAAGGGATGAATGACAGAGCACCATAGTCTACAATCCTCCACAGGAGAATCATTTGAAGTCAGGACTTTGAAAACAGTCTGAACAAAAGAAAGACCCCTAACTCTACAAAAAAATTAGAAAACATAGCTGGGCATGATGATGCACCCAGGAAGGGTGGGGGCAGAAGGATCAGGTAAGCCCAGGAGCCTGAGGTTGCAGTGATATAGGATGATGCTCCTACACTCTAGCCCAGGCAATAGAGCAAGACACTGTCTCAAAAAAAAGAAAAAAGGGCTCGGCGCCTGTGGCTCAAGTGGCTAAGGTGCCAGCCACATACACCTAAGGTGGTGGGTTCGAATCCAGCCCGGGCCGACCAAACAACAATGATGACTGCAACCAAAAAATAGTCAGGCACTGTGGTGGGCGCCTGTGGTCCCAGCTACTTGGGAGGCGGAGGCAGGAGACTTGCTTGAGCCCAGAAGTTGGAGGTTGCTGTGAGCTGTGATGCCAAGGCACTCTACCCAGGGGGACAGCTTGAGGCTCTGTCTCAAAAAAAATAAATAAATAAATAAATAAAAGAAAAAAGATGAGTAACAGCAGAAGCAATAGACATTCTATAAGCAGAGAACTATAAATGAAGAAAACAGAAGCATCTGTGAAGTAGGAGGGGACTGAGATAACAATAATCTAGATCTGGATAACCCTTAAATTAAAAGGCAGTGGCTTTTAATTTTTTTTTTTTTTTTTGAGACAAAGCCTCAAGCAATCACCCTGGGTAGAGTGCCATGGCTTCACTGCTCACAGCAACCTCCAACTCCTAGGCTCAAGTGAGTCTCCTGCCTCTGCCTCCCAAGTAGCTGGGACCACAGGTGCCCGCCACAATACCCGGCTATTTTTTTTTTTTTTTGGCTGCAGCCACTATTGTTGTTTGGCGGGTCGGGCTGGATTTGAACCCGCCACCTGAGGTGTATGTGGCTGGCGTCTTAGCCACTTGAGCCGCAGGTGCCGAGCCGCTTTTAATTTTTAATATGCTGCATGCAGGGCAATTGCAGCCAGTCTGAAACTTCAAGCAACCAAAACAGGGCAATTAATTATTTATTTATATGGCTTGGCACCTGTGGCTCAATCGGCTAAGGTGCCAGCCACGTACACCTAAGGTGGCAGGTTCGAATCCCCAGCCCGTGCCCGCCAAACAACAATGATGGCTGCAACCAAAAAATGGCCAGGCGTTGTGGTGGGCGCCTGTGGTTCCAGCTACTTGGGAGGCAGAGGCAGGAGACTCGCTTGAGCCCAGGAGTTGGAGGTTGCTATGAGCTATGATGCCATGGCACTCTACTCAGGGGGATAGCTTGAGGCTCCGTCTCAAAAAAAAAAAAATAATAATAATAATAATTTATTTATATTATAGGTAGCCCCTAGGACCTAACCTGCCAGAAATAGAATTTTAGAACTTTTTCTAAATATAGAAAGGCAGCTCAGTGCCTGTGGCTCAAGTGGCTAAGGTGTCAGCCACATACACCTAAGGTGGCGGGTTCGAATCTAACCTGGGCCCACCAAATAACAATGATGGCTGCAACCAAAAAAAAAAAAAATAACTGGGCATTGTGGCAGGCGCCTGTGGTCTCAGCTACTTGGGAGGCTGAGGCAAGAGACTCGCCTGAGCCCAGGAGTTGGAGGTTGCTGTGAGCTATGATGCCACAGCACTCTACCCAGAGGGACAGCTTGAGGCTCTGTCTCAAAATAAATAAATAGGCTCAGCACCTGTGACTCAAGTGGCTAAGGCGCCAGCCACATACACCTAAGGTGGAAGGTTTGAATCCAACCCAGGCCCGCCAAAATAACAATGACGGCTACAACCAAAAAACAGCCGGGTGTTGTGGCGGGTGCCTGTAGTCCCAGCTACTTGGGAGGCTGAGGCAGGAGACTCGCTTAAGCCCAGGAGTTGGAGGTTGCTGTAAGCTGTGATGCCATAGCACTCTAGCCAGGGCGACAGCTTGAAGCTCTGTCTCAAAAAAATAATAAATAAATAAATATAGAAAGGCCAAGTTTATATGCCAGAGGTTAATTCCTGAAATAAAACATTTTTTCTAATAGTTCATTCATGTAAAGGGCTGATAAGCAGTTTCTACAGGTGGATTTAATGTAAACTTTGCTATCTAGTTCTCTGCAGGGTGTACGTCTAGGAGAATAACAAAAGCTAAATTTCTTCAAGTGCCACTATTATCTACCCTCAGATATGTAATATTTAGTATAAGCCAAAAGAAGAAATAGATATTTCAGGGGTTTTTTTTTTTTTTATTTTAAGGGTTTTTTGAGTCTCACTTTGTCCCCCTCGGATTTAGTGCTATGATGTTGTCATAGCTCACAGCAACTTCAAAATCTTGGGCTCAAGCAATCCTCACGTCTCAGCTTCCCAAATAACTGGGACTACAGATACCCACCACAAAATCCGGCTAATTTTTCTACTTTAATAGAGACGGGTTCTCACTCTTGCTTAGGCTGGTCTCAAACTCCTGAGCTCAAGCAATCCAACCACCCTGACCTCCCAGAATGCTAGGATTATAGGAGCGAGTCACAGAGCCCCACCCATTTCAGGTTTTTTAATACAGCCAAATAGATTCTGAAAATTCAAGATATTAAGTTGCTTCTAGAGTTCAAAAAAACTTTAAATTTTGTTGAGTCCTACACCGCTAATAATACTATCTAGAATTGATGTGACAAGAGAACTAAATATTGTAAATTTGAAATCACTGAGAGTGGGTTGGGCGCAGTGGCTCACATCTGTAATCCTAGCACTCTGGGAGGGTGAGGCAGGTGGACTACCTGAGCTCACAGGTTCAAGACCAGCCTGAGTCACAGCAAGACATCTCTACAAACAGGCAGGTGTTGTGGCAAGCACCTGTAGTTCTAGCTACTTAGGAGACTGATGCAAGAGAATCGCTTAAGCCCAAGAGTTGCAGGTTGCTGTGGGCTGTGACACTACAGCACTCTATTGAGGATGACCAAATAAGATTCTGTTTCAAAAAAAGAAAAGAAAAGGAAATTATAAAGGTAGAATCAGTCACCTCATACAAAGTAAAAGCTCTGACTTCAGCATTATATAATTCATCCATGTAACAAAAACAAGTTATCAATTATATAATAAACACAGTATTCTTACAGTTTTGGAATTTTGAAACTGGTCATTCAATGTCTTCACTAAAATATATACTGTTATTTTTATTATTTTAGATTATTCACATAAAGAGTAAATAACAAAGTTAGTCATCTAATATGGCGTCAAGCTAGGCCAAAATACAGTATATACAAAATGAGCAGTACAAAACAGGCTATATATTTTTTTTTCTTTTTTGACAGGCTATAATTACAAAAGTCAATCCTAAGTTTCTTGAGGGACAATATGAGAGAATGTTAATAAAAATGTAAAAGTATTACCAACCTCAGGGTAGTCCAACTATACATTCTATCAATAGATATTAGAATATACAATTTCTCTGCCATAAAAAGGACTACAAAATTAACTGGCAATAAAAAGTAATCCCTATATTCCAAAAGAACTGCCCTAGAGCTTTCAAAAGTAGCATTCATTCCACATACTTGTTCAAGATCAGTCTGAGCAAGAGAGAAACCCTGAATTTACTAAAAATAGAAAAATCAGCTGGGTGTCCTGCTAGATGCCTATAGTACTAGCTACTTGGGAGGCTGAGGCAACAGGATTGTTTGACATTTGATTTAGAATTAAGTACTCAGAAGAGAGTTTAGAAAACACTTTTTTTTACTTGGTTTCCTGTTTATAGAAATGTTAGTTTCCTCTGCTGAAACATTTGTGAGCCCTCGATATCCATCCATTCAAAAGCTTCTGAGTTGGTGTGTTGTATTTGTCTTTTACACCACAAACTTAAACGAAGTAAGGTAGGTAAATAGGCTGAAGGTGACAAGGGGATGGATACCTGAGGACTCACTGCCTTGACACATTAATAATCAGAAATGAAAGATAAGCCACAAGGCAATAAGATAAAGTGAAAATAATTTTCTGAAGAAAGATAACTGCTTTGGCTATTGGTGATATATACAGAAGTATATTATAAATACCTGGACAACATATACCTCCTTCACTTTAATTTTGATGAAAAGGGCAAAATAAGCCTCCAAAGCCCTTTTCCTTTTTTTTGGAGACAAAGTCTGACTTTGTCACCCTTGGTAAAGTGGTATGGCGTAGCTAACAGCAACCTCAAACTCTTGGACTCAAGTAATTCTCTTGCCTCAGCCTTTCAAGTAGCTGGAACTACAGGCAACTGCTACAATGCCCGGCTAATTTTAGAGACAAGGTCTCGCTCTGGTTCAAACTGGTCTCAAACCTGTGAGCTCAGGCAATCTACCCACCTTGGCCTCCCAGAGTGCTAGGTTTACAGGAGTGAGCCACTGTGCCCAGCCTCCCCAAAGCCTTAATAGTTTTCTGCTCACATTGAAACTATCCATTAGGCTTGGCTCCTGTAGCACAGTAGTTACAGTGCCAACCACATGCACCAAGGCTGGCGGGTTCGAACCTAGCCCGGGACAGCTAAACAACAATGATAACTGCAACAAAAAAAATAGTCCAGCGTTGTGGCAGACGCCTGTAGTCCCAGCTACTTGGGAGGCTGAGGCAAGAGAATCGCTTAAGCCCAAGAGTTTGAGGTTACTGTGAGCTGTAATGCCACAGCACTCTACTGAGGGTGACATAGTAAGACTCTGTCCCCCCGCCCTAAAAAGTAAATAAATAAAAAAAACTATCCATTAAATCCTATGCTTTAAAACAATTCATCTCTTTACCCATAGTACAATACAGTAACTGCCTTCTATCTCTTCTCCTATATGGCCAAGCAAAGATTAAGCTATGTTTACTATATTCTGTCTAAAGAAGTAATGAAATAGAATTTTCCTCAAAAGAATATATTTTAGTACCTAACAAGTTGAATTTTAGGTATCTGGGAAATATTTCATGGACTGGATTCATGTTCATAAACACCTTATTAGCTAGTAATACTAAAAAAGGCTGGATTACGTCTTACTTAGCCAACAAATCTTATAAACCTCAAATTTTAAAAAATGAAACGTTTTGTTAATATTCTCTAAAAAATAAGCAACTCCAGTAACTCATTTATCTTACCATGCCAGAAACCTGAAAGTCATACGAGAGTCTCCCTTTCCCTAACCTTCAATTAATCATTTACCACAATTAAACAGCTCTCAAAAATGTTTTTTCTACCACCATTATCCCTTGTCTAAGTATTAAGTCATTAACTAAACTGAACCTACCTCAAATAATAAGGATCAGCTTTGGGGCTGATGTCCAAATATTTAACGTCTGGTACTGTACTCTGCCCTTGCAGCACTAAAAGGCTGCAAAAACTGCATTTTAATGCAAAATCAAAGAAGAGCTCCTTCCAGCAGAGACTCTTTACCATATCATTTTATCACCTGATCGAGGAAGAAGTGCCTCAAATTATTCTAAAATGCTAGCTTCTCCCACAATCTAGAGGCCTGGTTAGATTTTTATCCATTTTTCTCTTCAATTTGTGTAGAGGCAGGTATCACTCTGTCGCCCAGGCTGGAATGCAGAGGTGTGATTAAAGCTCACTGGCATCTCCAACTTTTACCTCCTTTTATATTAACATCTATGGATATGAAACAATTTTAATTTCTTAGAAGAACTAAGGCACCAAAGCCTAACAAAGTAAAATATCCATACAGTCTTTTTTTTTTTAAGACAGTTTTCCTATGTCGCCCTTGGTAGAGTCCTGTGTCATCACAGCAACCTCAAACTCCCGGGTTTAAGCAATTCCCTTGCCTCACCCTCCCAAGTAACTGGGACTTACAGGCACCTGCCACAACTCCCAGCTATTTTGTTGTTGCAGTTGTCATTGTTGTTTAGCAGACCTGGGCCAGTTCGAACCCACCAGCTTCGGTGTATGTGGCCTGCTCCTTACTCACTGAGCTACAAGTGCCAAGCCTTTTTTTTTTTTTTTTTAAGACAGAGTCTCAAGCTGTTGCTGTCCTGGGTAGAGTGCTGTGGCAACACAGCTCGAAGCAACTTCAAACTCTTGGGCTTAAGAGATTCTCTTGCTTCAGCCTCCCAAGTAGCTGGGACTATCGGTGCCCACCACAACGCCTGGCTACTTTTCTGTTGTTGTTGCAGTTGTCATTGTTGTTTTAGCTGGCCCGAGCCGGTTCTAACCCACCAGCCTTGGTGTATTTAGCTGGCTACCTACCCAACTGAGCTACAGGCACTGCCCATACAGTCTTTTTTTTTGAGACAGAGCCTCAAGCTGAGCCCCTGGGTAGAGTGCCATGGCTTCACTGCTCACAGCCACCTCCAACTCCTGGGCTCAAGCGAGTCTCCTGCCTCAGCCTCCCAAGTAGCTGGGACCACAGGCACCCGCCACAACGCCCGACTATT
Organism: Galagoides demidoff; assembly: GCA_963574575.1. Taxonomy (NCBI): domain Eukaryota; kingdom Metazoa; phylum Chordata; class Mammalia; order Primates; family Galagidae; genus Galagoides; species Galagoides demidoff. The sequence goes on from CAUYQV010101625.1 coordinate 19,551, forward strand.
TTTTGGTTGCAGCCATTATTGTTGTTTGGCAGGCTCAGGCTGGATTTGAACCCGCCACCTTAGGTGTATGTGGCTGGCGCCTTAGCCACTTGAGCCACAGGCGCCGAGCCCCATACAGTCTTAATTACAGTACAAATAAAACAATATAAGAATAAATCCATGTACATATTTATAATCTCTTTTATATGTTTTTGGTCAGTCAAAAATCTCTAATTTAGCATTTTGCTATCTAAAAATAAAATATGAATTTAAAAAGCGAGGCAATTACCTGAGGAGAGTCAAAAGGGTATCGACTACTAAACTTAAATAGAAGTTGAAATTTTTCCCCTTCATATAAGGTACCTGGTGCACCTTCCATGTCTACAATCCACCTAGAATAGAAAAGAAACAAATTAAAAACTTAAAATTAAAAAAAAATAAAAGTGACATGCGAATGAGAAAAGGGAATACTGGGTATATCCCCTATCCCCTATGCCAGGTACTAGGACAAGAATAGTTCACATGTAACAGCAAGCACACTTCATCCTCCCTATAACTCTCAGGGTGGATATTAATGCCTCTAATCTTTCTCCTTCTCTGACACTGAGGGATTGAATAACTAGAACAAAGTCAGACAACAGACTGCTAGCAAAGGACAGATCCAAATTTTGACCCAGGTCTGAAGAAACAAACAAAAAATAAAATAAAATAAAAACCTGGGTTCAGCACCTGTAGCTCAGTGGCTAGGGCACCAGCCACATACAACAGAGCTGATGGGTTCAAACCTAGCCTGGGCCGGCCAAACAATAACTACAAGCAAAAAATAGCCAGGCATTGTGGCGGGCACCTGTAGTCCCACCTACTTGGGAGGCTGAAGCAAAAGAACTGCTTAAATCCAAGAGTTTAAGGTTGCTGTGACCGCCACAGCACTGTACTGAGGGTGACATAGTGAGACTCTGTCTCAAAAAAATAAAAACCTAAACTCAGGTGCGTTGACACCAAAGTCTGTATCTTCCTCTTCAATTTATGTTATCTTATTTTTTTCTGGTATCAATGGTAGAAGCAATGGGGGAAACAGGTATCAACAACCTATTTTCTCATCAATATTTTAGAGAAGACTAAACAGAAAAAAGGAAGCTAAGCTGACATCAGTCTGCTAGCCCTGATGGTTAAGCAAAGTTCTATATGCTACCCTTTATCTTTTACAGGTACCCTTTATCTTTCACTGTTTCCATTGTTTAATAAAGCCCAGAACAGATGTCTATGACATCTAAGCAAGCTTACTTTGTGTTCATATTTAATAAATCATGAATATAATCTGTTTTTATTTCTAGTCTGCATACTATCTCTTACTATATTCTTTAAAAGAATAGGTGGAAAAATACTGAATAATGATGGGGCAGCATTTAGAAGCATAAGTGGGCTCGATGCCTATGGCTCAACTGGCTAAGGTGCCAGCCACATACACCTAAGGTGGTGGGTTCAAATCCAGCCTGGGCCTGCCAAACAACAATGATGGCTGTAACCAAAAAATGGCCGGGTGTTGTGGCGGGCGCCTGTGGTCCCAGCTACTTGGGAGGCTGAGGCAGGAGACTCGCTTGAGCCCAGGAGTTGGAGGTTGCTATGAGCTATGATGCCATGGCACTCTACCCAGGGGGATAGCTTGAGGCTCTGTC
>CAUYQV010101629.1:0-56859 GCA_963574575.1 Galagoides demidoff
ATTAATACTATCATGGGGTACAGTGTACTATTTCTGTATACAATTTGAAATACTTTCATCCAACTGGTTAACATAGCCTTCATGTCTTTTTCTTAGTCATTGTGTTAAAACATTTATATTCTACAAGTAGGGAGATTCACATGTACCCTTATAGGATGAACCATAGGCGTGATCCCATAAATCACCTTCCCTCCACCAACCCTTCCCCTTCCCTTCCTCTCCTCTCACCCCATATTCCTGGGCTAAAATTGGGTTAGTAGCTTTATTAATGGTCTCAAACTGGAAACCACACAAATGTCCTTTACTACCAGAAGATACTTCTTAGCAATAAAAATGAATGAGCTATTGATATGTGGTAACGACTTGGACGAACCTCAAGGAAATTATGCTAAATTTAAAAAAGTGCCAATCTCAAAAGGAGACATACTATGTGGTTCTATTTATAAAACATTAGTGACGTCACATAATTATAGGAATAGAGTGGTTGTCAAGGGTTAGGAACATGGACATGGATATAGAGGGTTAGATACAGCCAGGGTGGCATGGGGATGAAATAATTCTGTATCGTGATTGCATTGGTGGTTGTATGAAATGCCCATGTGATAAAATTGCAGAGCTACACACACACACACACACACACACACGTAGGCATGCACAAATGCATGCATAACTGGTGAAGTCTGAACAAACCCTACGATTTGCTTCATGTCAATTTCCTGGTTTTGATATTGCACTGAGGTATAGTAGTTCTGCAAAATGTTAATAATGGTGAGGGGCCTGGGCGAGGGGAAACCAAGACCTGTTTGTACATTTATTTGCAATTTTCTGTGAAGCTAAAATTGTCTCAAATCAAAAAAAAATTCCACTTATCCTTGAGAAGGTGACTCTTAGGTCCCAGATGGGAACGTATTGCTTCTCTTGTGGAAGGTGAGGCTATCCCGCAGGGCGGGGGAGAATGTTGGAAAGACAGAGGGAACAGAAGAATCCCCAAGACAAATCACATTTCCCATTTATTTTAGTGCCACAGCCTGCCAGGACATTATATTGAAATAGTTTTAGATAAGGCTTGTGGGAACAGAGCTTTGGAAGTCAGGGAACATGCTTAAAATGTCACTTGTCTTAAAACCTAGTTTTTGAACAACTGAAAAATACAGGGAACTAAAAAGAAGAAAATTACTGGGGGCCAGACACAATTCTAAGAGGGACTTTACTTAACAAGTGCAATCACTCTAACCTGGTTTCTTGTACCCTTAATGAATCACCAACAGTAAAAATAAAATAAAAAAATAAAAATCAAGAAGAAAATTAAAGCCTATTCATATTCAGTATCCAGAATTTTATCCATTGTTCACAGATGGCATATTGGTTTCTAATCTTCCTCCTCTTCTTTTTTCCCCTGCATTTGAAAGGAAGAAACCACTCTATTATTCTTCTAGGGAAATTATATTTGGTAGTGAGAAGCAAAGAGATGTGCAAGAGAGATGGGCGGAAGGAAAGAGAGAACAAAAGCCCGAGTCCTCGTTCATCTTCCTGTGTGTTTTGCTTGCTCCTTCACTGGGATCCCTTCTTTTCCGCTGGGAGGAGGAATTTCTTGAGTTCTCCGAGAGCTCTTTAACTGCACTAGGCATTTGGGGGATATTTTATGGCACCACAATGATCTAGTTTACTGCTAAGGAGCAGATGCCCATGGCACAAAACTCAGGTAATAACTGACTTTGAAGCTCAGTAAAGACAGATAATCTTGAATGAGTATGGTATTTAGAAATAGTTAACCAGCAGAATTTGTGGAAATTGTTTATTCTGAGCCTAGGCTAGAAGGTGAATTTTCTGTTTTCTTATTGGCTAGTTAGATATTTTTCCATCTCAGCAACGTATATTTTAATTCTTTTAGAATTCCAAACATTCGTGGATACGTAAACTTTTAGTATCCGAAAATAAGGTAAGAGAGAATATTGTGTGTTTTTTGTGCAACATGCATTCCATCTGCAGCTGGGATCTCTGTCTGCTTGGAAGGAAAATTTTAGATGAAAATTTGATCTCTTTAATCTTTTCATCCTGGCCCTATGCACAAAAGCTTCTGCTTTTAGGGTTTTAGCTCTCACATTTGGGCCTTTGGTGCATTTGGAGTTAATTTTTATACATGGTATGAGGTGAGGATCTGACTTGACCCTCCTGCATGTAGTTATCTATCGTACCGTTGCTATTTGTTGATCTCTGGTGGGTTTTTAATGAATAGAACATTGTACTTTCCGATTCATGGGTTTGGGAACCTTGATTACTAAGTCTATCTGTTTCATAAAAGAGGCAGAATGGCTTATGGAACAAATATTTTCTTTCTGCTTTGGGAGCTTTCTACTTGCACGGTGTCTCAGATGGGACAGAAAAACAAGAATACTGTGGCAGCTGAGGTAAGCTGAAGTCTGGTTCCAGAGCCGGGTCTAGTCAGGCTCCATGGGCTACGCCTGCCCTGGGGAGGAGATGCCACCTGTGTACTAGATCTAGCCTGACAGCTGGGGGACTCAAGTCAGCTAATTTAGACTTTCTGGCTGATTTCAGCTAATGTAGAGCTATCTGAGCTTGTTGGGCAGTGGGGTGAGATGAGCAGAAAGTTGTAGGCCCAGGCCAGAGGGAGATGGGGCTTGGAAGGTTGCCTCTGTACCGGAGGAACCAAAAAACTAAATGGGAAGGAGATAGGGTTAGATACTTTGGGGTTGAGATACATCTGAGCACTAAGATTGATGCCAGAAAGACATTCTGTGATCAAGTTAGGGGTGCAAAGGATTTACTGAAGAGTCCTTTGAAAGGAAAAAATGGAGGGAAGCTGCACTGGGCAGAGGGACATCAGACCACAGGGCTCACCTGAGAGCGTCTCTGCCAGCCAGCCTGGGAGCTCTGGAGCAAAGATGGCCCCATTAAGGCGCTTGTATTGAGAACAGAAGGCTGGGTCCTTGTATTACTGTCTTCCTTAGTCCCCGGCCAGGGCCTTTCCTGAGAAGATTATGGCCTTGGCTGGAATGCTGAAGCAGATCCTGAAGGCATAAACAGCCGGTGGGCGTCAGGCACACTCTTTGCAGCTGGGCAGTGAGTCCTTTCTTGAAGGGCTAAGTGAATCTTTCCTGAAGCAGCATGTCCCCAGGTCTGCTGCTGACCTCTTGTCTACTAGGCATTAGGCTGGCTTTGGGGGACGCTCATTTGATGGGGAGACGAAGAGAGTAAGACAAATTGGATTTGGAAGCTATTACTCTGGTTGGAGGAATGAGGCTTTTTGACTGCATTGCAGTAAATCTGAGTTTTCCTGGGTGAAAGTGAGAGACTTTGGGGGAGGGGGGCCATGATGAATGAGGAGGAGATAAGAAATTATAGTACTAGGTGAAATCTTTTGTCTTAAAGAAAGAATCAGAATTTAGAAGAGCCTGGGGAAGAGTGTTCTAAGCAGAGGGAATGGTGTATATAAAAGTCTTAAGGCAGGAATGAGAGCTTTCTGTGTTCAAGAACAGAAAAAATGCCAGGCTGGATTATGGTGGGGGAGGGGGGAAATAACAAAATTAGGTCAAAGTCGGTAGTTGTTAATACTATTGTCTACTCTGTGACCCAGCAATTATACACTTAGGTATTTATGTAAGAAAGATGAGTGGGTATGTTCACTAAAAGGCTTGTACAGGAATGTTCACATCTATCTATCTATCTGTCTATCTATCTATCTATCTATCTATCTATAGTGCTCAGATGTATTTCAACCCCAAACTGAAACCCCTTAGTGCTCAGATGTATTTCAACCCCTGAAAATTATCCAAATGTCTTTTAACAATGAAATGGAAAAATTAATGTGTAATATTCATACAATGGATACTACTTAGTATTGGAAAAGACCGAACATGGATGAATTTCACAGATGTGATACTGAGAAAAAAAGAGTCACACATCAAAGATCACATAATGTATAATTTCATTTATATGAAGTACAAGGACAGGAAAGACTCCATGATGACAGGAATCATGTTAGTGGTTATCTGTGGGGAGGTATTACCTTCCAGAGTGCTACAATTGTTTTATATTTTGATCTGGATGATGATTACATGGGTGTATACATACATGTAAACATTCAGCCAACTATATCCAAGACTTGTGCATTTTACTGAATGCGTGGTATTCTTCGATTTAAGTCATTGGCTAGACAGACAGCAGAAAGACAGACCTTGAAAGCTGTGATAAGAAATTGGAATTTTTTCTTAAGTGCAGTGGGAAGTCATGCAGATTTCAGTAGGGGAGACACATGGCTGGAACATGTTTTTGAGAGATACTCTGCTGCCATGTCAAGAGCAGCAGCAGCAGCAGGGAGAAAAATTAGACCTTTGCTGAGTTTAGGCAAGAGAGGACGGCATTCTGAGCTAGCCTCCCTGCAGTAGAAGTGGAAAGAAGTCGATAGCTTTGGGGGTTAATCTGATAGCAGAGCTGACCAACTTTGCTTGGATTGTAGGTGGACAGAGAGACCAAGTCTGTTGTGATGCGGTGGCCGCAGGAGGAATCTGTTGCTGAGTAGCACAGGCTTTCTGGGTGGCCCCCTCCCATATCTGCTCTCCTGGGAGGCTGAACAGTAGGTGTGAACATTGACCAAATTCTTGCTAACGGGGTAAGAACTTGGTCATGTCTCAGGGGCATGCAACCTTTTTTCTTTTCTGTTGCACATTGGAGGAGTAAGAGTTGTCTTGGGGCACACGTTAAATATGCAAACACTCAGGAGAGCTGACAAGCAAAAGAAAAGGTCCAGGCATACTTCTCCAGGTAGCCAACCACACAGATAAGCAAAATAGGTCTCAAAGAATCTACATGTGGCTGTAGGTGGCAGGTTGGACACCCCAGCTTTAAGGGATAAGGGCATGCCTGTCCCTTCACAGTGATGAGCCTCTTTGACAGGTGGACCACAACAACACTGTAGGATGACAGTGCAGCAACACAGATGGAGTCTGGACCCTCAATGACTTTGCAGAGCTGAGCATTCTAACCAGTTCAGACTTTTATGTGAGCAAGAAATAAATCTTGGCTAAGTCACTACTATTTTAGATTTCTTTTACCTCTAGCCTAACAAACCTGAAGGAGGAAATCAAGGGTTCTCCCCAGGATATAAGACAGGCTAGTCTCTCAGCAGTTGCCTGGGCAAGTCAGAGCCCAGGAAAAGGGGTGGAGATAGAATCTGAGCATCATTAGCATGAGGTACCTAAAGTCCCACCAGTATTCTACCTGCTTCTACAAACTTGACTTACTGCCTAGACTTAGCTCTTGTATCAGCATTGGTCTCAAATACACTACCCCCAGGTCTCAGACTCTTGAGGTCCACTGTAAAAACAGCCTGGCCCTGAGCTTGCCTGTCAAGAGCTTCTAGATGCCTCCACTTCTCTATCTCGTGCTAAATGCCCTGCATTCTACAGCCGGCTGGTCACACTCCTGTTGGCTCTTCACTGGGAACAGCTATGGGTTACTATGAAATTGTTCCAAGTACCTGTTTCTCGTCTCCACCTAGTTGAGAATCAGTCCTGAAAGTCAGGGACCCGTTTTTTGGTTTATTAAGTTCCTTCTCTTGACATTGCAGTATGCTTATAGGCCCAGCTCAACAAACATCCCTACTTAGGAAACAGAACTTGGAAAGTGCTTTGCAAATAAATAAAACTATTTGTAAGGAATCTAGATTAGGGAGCATCAGAATGGTTTCTCTACTCACCCCACCAACTCTATCTTCAAGAGAGGCTTGTGGAAGCGTATTTGCTGGGATGCAATTAGACTGAGAGCTAGTCTGGACATAAATAAACGTGGAATTGAGGTTATAGATTAGAGTGTGTGCAGGTATTCATGTGGCTATGCATGTGGGTGTGCTGGGCAAGGGGAGAAAAAATCCTAAAAATATGTGGTATGAACGTCAGTTGTTTTCAGAGAGACAAAAATGCAAACTCATTCATTTGTCCTCCAAGGGACCACTCACTGGTGGGGAGTGAGGATGTGTTTGCTTAGGTCCACTGGATATGGCATTATTATTATTTTTATATCAGTGAAGCTGATTGGGGTGGGGGCATCTGTATAACTAACTGTGTCCCCAGCATCCAGCATCCAAGAAGACCAGTATGGCAGGAAGAAATGGGACAAATTACATATGTTCTCAAAATGCTTTCAACTCTGATCCAGTTGGAAACAATTCATTTTATTCATTCTATCTTGTCTTATTTCATGTTCTGGGCCTTTTTCTTAGATCCAACAATAACCACAAAATTCTGAGAGGGAGAAATAGTGGCAAAAGCAGTGGATTTCAGGTCAGACTCATGGTGGAGAGCAGAGGGAATACATTTCACGATCAGCATCTCTCTTTGAGACAGGGAAACTTGATTTCCTCCCAGATTTCATGTGTCTTAGACTTTCTGTGTTTTCTTGAATAACATCGTGGTTTCTCTCAACAGACAAGGAATAAATGTTTTCACATAATAGAGAAAATTTTGGGAAACAATGTATGTTGGGGGGGGTGAGCTGATGGAAAGAGCATTGAGGCTGGGTCCCCATCCTGCACTGCCTTTAGTTGGCAGTGTGATTTGGGTCAGATGATAGTGACAGTGACTTTACTAGTTTTCTTAGGGCTGACATAACAAAATGCACAGACTTGGTGGCCTAAATTACAGAAACTCATTTTCTTACAATTCTGGAGGCTGGAAGTCCCTGATCAAGGTGTCAGCAGGCTCAGTTTCTCCTGAAACTTCTCTTCTTGGCTTGCAGGTGGCTGTTTTCTTGCTTTGTTCTCATATGGCCTCATCTCTGTGCACCTCACCTTTGGTGTTTTTTCCTCTGCTCATAAGGACATTAGCCATATTGGATGAAGGTTCCACTCTTACAACTTCATGTGACCATAATTGCCTCTTTAAAAACCCTATTTCCAAATATATCATATTCTGGGGCAGGGTTAGGACTTCAATATTTGAATTTTGGGAGAGGACATACTTCACTTCGTACCAGTGACATTAACAATAATATAATGATAGAAGCCTGAATTTATTTGGTTCTTACACAACTCAGACATTATTATAATTGCTGTCCATGGATTTTTCTCATTCAGTTTTCCTAAAAATCCCATGAAGTAGGTGTAGGTACTATTATTATTACCACCTTTTACAGAGGTACAAAGACTGTTTAGAAAAACACAGCTAGTAAACTATAGGGTTGGGACTTTGACTCCAAGTCTTAGGTCTTATCTCCTAAACTGTATTACCTCCAAATATCTGGGGCACTTATGTTATCCATGTGTGTGATGAAATAGATTATCGTTCAGCATCAATTCCCATTCTGACATTTAAGGTCTTATTTACTACATTTTATTGTTGATTGAACATGCTACTTCTGAGAAAGGCTGAGTTCTAAGTGTTTCAGAAAATGAGGAAAGGGGCTGGTTTTTCTCTAAGCTTCCCTCCCTCCCCAGTCCTTGGTTTCTTGCATCCTTGCCCGTGAGGTAATCCTCTGTTTGGAGCCTGGTCTGTTTTGGAGTGCCTGTGGCGATTCTCGCTTTGAGTTTTGTTTTGTTTCCTTACCTCATCCTGTAGGATAGTTTCTAAGGGATCTGAGTTCTGTCTTGTTTTCAGCAGGGTTTCTAGGAACAGGGGACCTGCCTTTGAACCTAAGTCCCTATTCCTAGTGCCAGGGTCTCTGTTACTGCCTGACTTCTGCCTGTATTTCTACCATTCCCCTGCCATAGGCCCCAGAAGCCCCCTTTTCTTCCCAGATGGGGTACTGATTGGCGACCTCCTGTGCCCCAGGAAGCCTGTGCAGTTCCTGGTGCTCAGTTCTCCCCAGAAAAGCCCATCTTGGCAGCTGTGTGGACCCTTCCTGGGGGATGTAAGAGATGACAGAGAGAAACTTGGTAAGATGGGGACCAAATACTTGGCTTGAAACCCCCAATACCCAGGGGTCATTAAAATAACGGCACTACTGTCTAACTTTCAGCTTGTTGCAAGATTACATTTCAGGAGGTGTTCCACTTGCCTGCCAGTTACAGTTTTTATGTCTTGGGATTTCCAGCAGCCTTCTAGCACATGCTGGCATTTCAGATTCACTCAGTGCAATTAAAGAAATTGCATGACTGCTAGTTCCGCCTCTTTCCCCCCACCCCCGCCAGATAAATTGTAGAATTCAACTTGATTAAAACATTTATTAAGTGAGATTTAATAGATTCCAGTAATGCTGTGTGTGTGTGTGTGTGTGTGTGTGTGTGTGCATGCCCTCATTATCCATTTCTTCCACGTGTGCCAAGAATGGCCATGTGCTTAGAGAATTGTTCATGGAACTCACTTTATTCTGCAATTTACCAGCAATGTCAGATTAGGGGCTTTAATGGATTCCTACACAGAAATTTCTAGTAGGGTTGTATTAGCAGCAAGTTTCATTAAAAAGGGCTATTTTTCTCTACTGGGATTTCAGTAAAGAGACAATGTTTATTTTTTTCCAGTGGAAAATTGATTGTAACTAAGAGGATACTTGGCTTGAAAGTGGGGAATTATCATATCATATGATTAAATGAAAGCTTACCTTGTTATAAGGTAACTAGACATATCCCAGTAGAATTGAGACAATGTTTGATTAAGCCAGATTTTCCTACTTTATATTCAAGGAACAAATTAAAGAATAATTGAGATCCTTTTCAGATCTTTTATAAGCTGCATATATAAAGCTTCAGCTCCAGGTGGCAAAGCAATTAGCTGATGAATAAAATCAACCCCACTGTCATTTGTCAGATGTTTAAATTCTATAAACCAGATAAATTAATGTGTTCCTTAAGCCAAATAAACGGTCATGCTCTCCATGTTACCACTCGATTCTCTTGGGGAAATGTTGGAAGCGTGTTCATAGAAAGGCTAGGATTTACTTAATCAGAAAGGTTGAAATTAAGTTGCCCATTTGATTTTCTGAAATAAATGTCCATCTGGCACAAACTCTATTTTCTAAGCAAGGTTATTAGACACGATGGTTTGGTTTGTTTAGTAAACCGAGGGCAGGGCTGGACAGGGTGTTGCATTGTCCTGGCTCCGTCGTTAAAGGTCTTTGCGTTTCCTTGTTCTCAGCATTGCCTTTATTCCCAAGCAGCTGAAGGTCGGTTTCATTTATTCCTTGTTCCTGAGCATTAATATGGAGAATTGGAATCTCTGTTGCCTTCCTGCTTCCAGATTTATTTCTGCGAGGTGAGTTTCCTGGATAAGAATAATGAGCCATCATTGCATGATGACATAGTGGGCTTTTCTGATATCCATATCTAGGCCAGGTAAAGTTGAGTCCTGGAGGACATGACTTAACTAGCTGGTGACTAATTTTCATGGACTCCTTTTCCTTCTCTGTCATTTTCAGTAGAAGCCTTGTTGTCAGGGCCTGCTGACTGGGAGTTTACTTCTTGCCACCTGGTTACCTTGGCACAGCATTGATACTTCAGTCACTGGGCATGGTCCCTTAGAATCTTCCTACTCTGAGTTTGGTCTTGTGACCAGCAGCATTGGAGTCCCCAGGGAGCTTATTGAAACTGAAGAATCTCAGGCCCCATCCCTGTCTGTTTGATCAGTATGTACTTTTTGTCAAATTCTTATGACATTAATGTTTGAGAAGAACTGTGTCAGAGGGGGCTCAGCGCCTGTGGCTCAATCAGCTAAGGTGCCAGCCATGTACACCTAAGGTGGCGGGTTCGAATCCCCAGCCCGGGCCCGCCAAACAACAATGATGGCTGCAACCAAAAAAAAAAAATGGCGGGGTGTTGTGGCAGGCGCCTGTGGTCCCAGCTACTTGGGAGGCTGAGGCAGGAGACACGCTTGAGCCCACGAGTTGGAGGTTGCTATGAGCTATGATGCCATGGCACTCTACCCAGGGGGATAGCTTGAAGCTCTGTCTCAAAAAAAAGAACTGTGTCAGAGGGGAGTTAGGAAGTCAAAGTGTATAGTCAATAGGAATGTCTACTTTGTAGATTTTCTGAACTGGAAGTCCCGGTTTCATATTTTATTCCTGTTAGCCACTGGCCCTTAAAAAAAAAAAGTAGCACAAGAGAAGAACTAGAACTCATTTATTATAATATTGGAGTCCAGCATTCTTTAGGAACTGTAACAAAAATTGGCAGTTATTTATAGAAATTGAATTTAGATCTCGCAGTCATTATCAAGAGGGCTCCAGATGCATTTTCCTGTTGAACTGCCAGCTAGCTATTATGTGCAAAATATTAGTCCCACCGTGGATAGTAGAGTGATGACTGGACTGGATACCCAGGCACCCACCGGATTACCAGCAAGCAGTTACATTTGGAACCTGATTTCCCTGTCTGTGAAATGAAGGATTTGGAAGCAAATGATTCTAGGGTCTCCTCATGCTCTGAATGTTTATTATCTGATATGACCAGGTAGAAGTCTGAGGAAGACACTCTCTATATATCAACTCAGAACTAGTCCAGTGGCCAGAAACCAACCCCTCCCGCAGGTTCTCCTGACACTGTTGGAGTAATATTGTCCCTTGTATTCAATTTACAGCAGTTAGAAAATTATCTAATCGGATGTGTTCCCAGGGATAAAGATGCAGACCTGTGAGTGTGCTGCTGTGTGTGCACGCGTGAGCACAGTTGTGGCCTACGGTGGCTGTGTGAATATTCATGCTATACTGGGATGGGCAGGAATAAAGCAGCAGCATGAGTAGGTTTTAATGTAAAAAGGGATATGAAACTCATGAATAGCAGAAAGAAGCGAAATTCAACACAATCTTTGCTATAAATGAAAATCTGACATTTTTCCAACCCCCTGGTGTGTTGTATGCTGTTATTGTTTTCTTTTTTTTTTTAAACCACAATCTGTCTTCTCTCTCTCTTTTTTTCCTTGTGCAGAGTGTTTTATTCTGGTTTTCATTTGGAGGCTTATTTTAGGTTGCATGTGTGTACTGAAGATGTTGAGGTGATTATTTTTTGAGCAAAGAGGCATGCTTTTAAGATTTGAAGGGCTTCTGAGAGAAGTCGGGCAGTTACAGAAAAGCACCCCTGCTCTCTTCCATTCGGAGAGCAGGCCCGTCCAGAGGCTGTGAGCAAAGAGGTGGCCTGTGAGTTCTTCTCTCCTCAGGGAATTGATTTGCTCACTAATTACTTCCGAGCTTGCTTTCTTCCTTCTTTCTTCACACAAAACTGGATTAATTGCCTAGCCCTTAAGAGCTCATATCTAGCAGAAGAATGTGTGGTCTATAATTTCTATCTCCACCAACAGCTCTCACTCTGAATTCTATTGTAATGTGAGTATATAAGAAAAGTCATAATGGTTATTGGAGAGCAGTTTCATTTTCTGGTTATATGGTATTTACTCAGATTCTTACAGGGATTTGTGTGTGTCTATGTATGTGTGTGTGTTGAAGGCTTCAAGTAACAGCTTAAGTGATACTAATAAAGCAGATTTTTGGTCTCCAAAGGAGATTGATTCTCAGTGTGAAGTATAAGATATTCTGGCAAGTGGGTTTGTGTCTAAAATCGAATATGTTAAAATACATCCAGGGATCTTCATGGGATCTTCCTGAGCATCTTCTGGCTCTTAATGTTGATCTTTGCTGTTTCTTCTGCATGATAATTCTGGAGATACAAATTCTCTTTCTTCAAATTTTGCAGGGATGAGGCTGTGGGTGGTGGGTGCAAAGGGGTGTCAATTTTAGGGAAGTGGTTGTCAAGCCTCAATGGGCAAAGAGCTCCCCTGGCAGGCAGCGTGTTCACAATGTGGGTTAAGGCTTCTTCACACCTTGTATTCTGATACAGGAGAGGTGAGACAGGGCCCAGAAACCTGTGTTTAAACAACTTCCCTTAGTGATTCTGACTTAGGGAGCCCAAAGGCACACTTTGAGAATACTGGTGTGGACTCTCTCCATTTGGATCACAGCTAGGCTTAAGCCTAGGTACTAAATACTTGAAAAGTATTTTAAAATTCTTGAGTGAAAGAATGCTCTGTGGTCTGACGAAAGAAGAGGCATGAGGCTGTATCACAGAATGTTCAAGACTCGAGGCCCCGGGTTTTCATTCCCATTTCTGTGCTTGCTGGATGCATATCTTTTGGTAAATCCCTTAACCTCTCTAAGCCTCAGTTTCCCCAACTATAAAACCAGGATAATACCAATAATCAAATCAAGTTATTGTGAGGGGTAAATGAAATAAGTTACATAAAATGCTTAGGACAGGACCTGGCACAGAGTGAGTTACTCAGTACACTTGGGCCGTCACTGCTATTGGTTTGTAACAGCCAACACACATGACAGTGAGTACGATTGCATCCTTTTCTGTCACAGCTTTTTCCTTAGGTCACCATGAGCACTTCACAGGGTCCCCCGTTAATCAGCACAGAATCCCTGAGAACAGTCAAGGATTCCGTGGTTACTTTGCACTGGCCCCGTGAGCTGCTCCTGTCTTGTTCATGTTAAGGCAGGTCAGTGGTGGCTTTGCCCCGCTGGGTCTGTGTCTAAGCCCCTTCCAAGCCTGGCCACATGGACTGAGTTCACTCAGAAACGTGTCCAGGGGAGTGTATCTTCCTCTTCCTAGAGTGCTTGCATTTCCTTTTGATGTGATTGTCATTTACTTGATAAACTGGAACAGATGATGCCTTGTCGGACAGGATTAACGCAATTGGCAGTCATGGTTTGGAGACCACGGCTGGCGTGGTCTCAGGCCAGTGATTGCGGGGAACAGAGGATTCTCCAGAGTCACAATGGCGCCTCCTCCAGAGACACTTAGCTTTTTGACTTTATTTAGGTGTCTGCAAGTGCGTGTACTTCTCCTAGAAGTGCTACTAGGTTTCATTTAAACCTAAAGCTTGGGATTGGTTTGATTTAAGGTGGCCTGGGTCCCAGGGCTTCACTAGCACAGGCTGAGATTTCGGTTTTCTTACTGACTTAAATAATGAGGTATTCAGAATCCCGAGAAGTGATGGTTATTGCACAGACTGATGGTTACTGCTGTCCCGCACCAAGCTGTCCTGCACTGTCCTCAAACCACTGCACACAGGAATCACCTGGAGAGCTAGCTCTGTCCACCCCTAGAGTTCTGATTTAATGGGTCAGGGGTTTCATCTTGAGCTTGCAAGTTTGGGAGTCTCCTCAGGTGATTCTTAAGTTCAGCTAAGATTGAGAGCCTCTGCTTTCTGAGAATTCCACACACCGTCATCTGTGGCTTCTTTACATGTACCCTGGTATGTCAAACTCATCTTCCCCAACTTCTACATTATTTGTGAAATTTCAACAACAAAGAGAACTTCAGAATTACCTTAGAGCAGTGATTCTTAACAAGGGTGATTTTACCCTGCGGAGGACATTTTGGTGATGTCTGGAGACATTTTCTTTCTTTCTTTTCAATTTTTGAGACAGAATCTTACTCTGCTGCCCAGGTGAGAGTGCTATGGCATCAGTCTAGCTCATGGCAACTTCAAACTCCTGGGTTCAAGCAATCCTCCTGCCTTGGTCTCCTGACTATCTGGGAGTATATGTACCCACCATGACAGCCAGTTAATTTTTCTATGTTTAGTAGACATGGAGTCTCACTCTTGCTCAGGCCGGTCTTGAACTCCTGAGCTCAAGCTATCCTCCTACCTCGGTCTCCCAAAGTGCTAGGATTACTGGTGTGAGCCATCAAGCCTAGCGTGGAGGCATTTTTGATTGTCCCAACTAGGAGTGTGCTACTGGCACCCAGGGGGTAGAGGCCAGGGATGCTGCTGAGTGTCCTGCAGTGGACAGGACAGTCCCATGACAAGAAAGCAACCTTCTGAAATGTCAGCAGTGCTGCGTTTGGGAAGTCTTGACTTAGCTCAGTCTCTCTCATTTTACAAGTGGGAAAATGTGGTCCAAAGATGATAGTTTGATTTGCCTAAGGATGTGATTATTAGCTGAATGAAATTTCTAGCAATCATAGTATTAGTGTGGAACCCTGCCCTTATTCTGCAACCTGCTCCCTTTTAACCTACTGCCCTGGGAACATTAGTTATTTATCTTGTTTTCCTTCTCTTCTCACATACCCCAGGCTCTGGACAGTAGTGACTTGTTTCCTGTACTTTAGTAGTTTAAATTTCTTAAAAGCCAAATCTGCCTAAGAGAAATGGCATAGACTCAACAAGCATCCCTTTTTCTTTGCTCTAAGATGGCATTGTTGCACCTTGTTGCCAGGCCTTTGTTGTTTTGTGTGGCTCAGCAGCTCTGATTGGCAGTTATGGAAATCTCTGATTAATTTAGGAACTAGGCAAATGAGGTAATTGTTACTTTATAAATTTGGTTTGGTGAGCAAAATGTTTCTAATTTAGGCACCCATAAAATAAAATAATAAAAGGTTTATTGGTGGTGAAAAGAATGGCAGAGTCTGCCCAGGCCTTCTCCAGTGTAGGGCGTGACATGTGCATTCATGTACACATGTAGGTATGAGTGTGTGCTCACATGTGGGTGTGAGTGTGTGCACATTAGTGCGTGTGCAGACATGGGTGTGTGTTCATGTGTGCATATGTGAGTGTGTGCATGTGTGCACACGTGGGTGTGAGGGTGTGCATGTGCGTACATGTGAGCATGTATAAACATGGGTATGTGTCCATCATGTGAGTATATGCACACACATGGGTGTGAGTGCACATGTGAGTATGTGCGCACACATGGGTGTAAGTATGTGCTCACATGTGGGTGTGTATGCACATGTGAGTGTGCACACATGAGTGTGTGTGCATATGTGAGTGCATGCACACACATGGATGTGAGTATGTGCACATGTTAGTGCGTGTGCACATGTGGGTGTGCACACACACGCACACACATGCCCTCTGCTGGGGCACAGGAACTTCTCAGCCCCCAGCTGCTGGAGAGAGTTTAGGAAGGTGATGGAGACCTTGAATTAAAGACCTGTGAGTCCACCTACCTTCATTTACATATTCCCTTCATACCTTCCATCTTTACCCCAATGAAAAGTCATCAACTGTGGTTATTTCTGGAAGGTATGATTTGGGGATTATGCATATACATACACACACACACACACACACACACATATATATATTTGCTTCTTATTCTTTGTATTCTTTTTTCTGTGAACATGTTTTTGTAATAAAGTGAAACTATTTATTCAAATAATATAACTTTATTCTCCACATTGAGCGTATCAGATGGTGACAGACGCCTGGGCACCATGCCTGGAGACTCTGACTCAGTTGGTTGGGGATGTGGGAACAGAAAGGGGGGTGTAGGGTGGGTGTTGTTTAGAAGGTTCCCAGCTGATTCTTATGGGTGGCTGTTAGAAACTCCAGTCTCAGAGAACAGTTCTCAAACTTATCTGTACAATGTGATGCCCCCAGGAACCTTAAAAAATACTGATGCCTGCGATCACCCCACAGGTTCTGAGTTAATTGGTCTAGGGGTGCAGACTGGGTTTTGGGAGTGCTAAGATTTCCCCAGGTGATTCAGGAACTGGAGGGGTGAGGTGGTACCTCAGAAGAATTTTTAGAGTGTGTTCTTAATTTTGCAGTCTTACCAATAAGGATAACAGTACCGGCCTGCTTCTGCTTCTCCTGTTGAATGAAAGCGAAGATGGGCTTGCTCTAAACTTGAGTACAGCTGATCACAGAGTGAGAAACAACAGTCCCTCTTCTTTGGGATGCAATAATGATCAATATTATAAGTAATTTGTTGATGAAAGAATGCTCTTGGAGGAGATTTTGCTTACCAAAACTGCTTTACCTTCATAAACTACTCTAAATAGATTCATAAGGGGTCAGGAGCTATTAATGCATTTAGGGTGTAAACCATCCTATGCAATAATTATTAATAACTGTTTTTAGTCTCCTGTTATTTTTGTATTTTTTTTAAGCATGGGGAGGGTTTCTTTATACTTTTATCTTCACGGACTCTCACTACGATGGTGTCCATGTTAAATTCTGGCTGTTTTTTATTAGATCAGCCCTGCAGCTTTTTAGGATTATTTGAAAGGACTGCTCCTTTTGCTATGACAAGGGGGCTTCATGGAGGTGTGAGCAGCTGGGCTCCCGGGTGTGGTGGGTGGAGGAAAGGTCTGGGGCTCTGTCTGTGATGGGCTCAATAGCAGGGAGGGTCTGGAGAGCATTCTGGCTGCAGCCATCTCTGGCTTCCTGCTTCTCCTCAGAAGCCACTTGGGAGCAGTGTGGCCTTGCCTATGAGGGAGACTCAGGGAAACTTCCTGGAACTGACCAGCACAGCCAGGGAGCCTGGAGGCCCCGGTTGATGACAAGTGAAATATTTCACAGAACATAAATCTTTCATCTTGCAAATGTTCCTTTGGTGCGAAATCACAGTGGGGAAGGAGTGGACAGAATCCTTGTCCCAGAGAATAGAATTAAAGGATGGAGTCTCCTGCCTTTGTTCTGTGACTAGAGAGTGTGAAGTTTGCAGAATAGAAGATTTTCTTCCTATGGTGGGTCCATTGGCCATGATGGGCTCCTGAATGGGAGACAGTGGTATATCCCCCACTTTATCTCACTGATGATAGAGAGAAGGGAGGGAAGTGAGCGGGCTCCTCTCACTGGACTCATGTGATAACGTTCTGCCCTGTGACTCTTCCAGGTTCTGAGCTGCTCTGACAGATGCCAACAGAGGGTCCTTCCAGTCTTCTTCTCCTAATGTCCTATGTTTGTTCTGGGCCTCTGAATTAGACTCTTTCCCATGCATGCTTCTCACCTTCAGAGACTACATCTAAAGTATTATTTTGCAGGATTATTATGATGTGTCTGTGAGTACGTGATGAGCCTTGTGTCAACTGTTTTGACCCTCTCTACTTCTTCAGGCTTTTAAGATCTACTAAGAAAGGGAGAGAAGAAAGGGTACACAGAGAACTGGGCTTAGAAGTCCGGGGAGCACAGGGGCAGTAGTGCAGGAAGACAAGAAGAGTAAGATGACTAAGCTGCTCCTCGGAGTTGCCAAGGCTGCAGGGAAGCAGGAGTTGAAGTGTGAACCTCTTAACATGGTTTTTGGCTGGCTGTGAACTACCTCTTGGGTAACATCATTTTCTAGTTATTATCCAACCACGATATTTGCTCAGTCTCATTGCAGTCATCCGTCCCTTGCTGAGAATAAACCCAACCTTGGAAGGACAGCAGAAGTTGTCATATGAGTGAACAAAGAGACCCCGCTGGTATTTTCAGCCTCCCCTTGAAGGAGAGAGGGACCCTAAATGCTGGCTTTACTGTCCTGCATCTGGGGGGGATTCCCAGGGGATGTGAGATGCATTCAGACCTTGGAGATGTGGAGCTATGACCAGGGAGGCCCCAGCATATAAGCTTTCCTGTCTTCCTTGCTGCTCCTCCCTTCAAAGACAGACCCTGCCAGCTCCAGATGGGCCAAGTCAGATATGCCCTTGGTAGTCTCAGGACCTTCCCATGCTCTAGACCTTTTTGGTGATGTGATGTCTCTTTTGCTTTGGGGGTACTAAGGGATCCTGGCTACTTAGGGGGCAAAATGGGGATTTCCAGGCATCCTTTAGTGGAATTTAACCTAAAAGTCAGTAAGCCACCACCTCAACTGTTTCTTCAATTGCATCCCAGGGTGACATGGAAGCAAACAAATTTGTGACTCCATGACTTTGACGAATAAAGGTCAAAAGTCAACTGGACACCAGACCTATAAGAGAGTATTTCATCATAGGGGCAAGACTTAGGTCTTCCTATGACAAACTTTAGGGAACTCTACAAAAACAATGAAATAAGAACTGATCCTGGAAACAGATGAAGAGACTATTGTGTGTTATGACATGGAAGGTTCCTAACGTAAACAGATAAAACCATTAAGGTTGGCACAATTACTTTGAACATAGCTTGGTATGGCAAGATTATGGCGACTCCATCCTTGAGCACAGGGGTCTTTATTCTTGCTGGCTAGGGTAATGGAGCCCATAATAAATGTGTGAGGCACCACACTAAGCACATTAGATGTAGTTTCCTGTTTAATTCTCATAACCACCTAGGGGGTAGGTACTGTTACATCTCTGTTCTTCAGATGAGAAGAATGCTTTGCTCAGAGTAGCTAAGCCACCCCATGAGTGGCAGATGGAGGTGTTTCTGGAGCTTGGGTTCTTGCAGTGCCCTCTCCTTTGTGAGGTTCTCAGCTACTCTTGGGATGGGAGGATGTTCCAAGGTGCTGAGTCTCATGGATTTTCCTACAATGGGATAATGCATGTGAGAGTAAAATCCTCCTTTTCATTTAGATTAATCGTGCTGGCAAATTAATTGTGTGATCACTGGGCTGAGGGACACTACCTTGTCTACGTTGTGCTAGGTAGAATGAAAACCACTTCGTGACTCCGTTCTAAGTGCTTTGAATAGTGGTAGTGAAGCTTCCCATGGCGTTTTTAATCATGGGCTTGGACCAACTTCCTCTTGAATGAAAGTAAGTTGAGAAATCAACAGGGTAGAAGGACAAACATAACACCCCCTGCACCCTGAAAAACAAACTGGGATTTAAAATATCACCAACACTGAGGTAGAATTCCCTCACTTTGAAGGTGGATGCTTTAAGGGTTCTTTCTCTATTTACCTTGAGAGCTATGGGTCACTTTACCTGGCACCTGGAAGAGCAAAAGGAGAAGAATACCCGGCTCTAGTCCTGCCACCAATACGTCCCATGGCTTGGGATGGGAAAAAGTCGCCACCTTTACCCCCTCACCTCCCTACTACTCACTGGTCACTGTTGGGGGTGACATGTCAAACAATGGAGGTCAACATGTAACTCATGTTCTGTCTGGTTCATTTGCTCATTGTAAATACTGGGTTCCACACTCATATCAGGTATAGGGTTTTATTTTAACTCGTTTAATTGCAACACTCCCAAGGAAGAGATTATTCTTATCCTGATTGTGCAGATGAGCAATAGGGGCACATAGGAATCGATTTGCTCAGGGTCACTTACGGCTAGTGTCTGATATTATGATACCATAAAAGAAGTATATTTGGTCTTAATCCCTGGTTCTTCGCACAGAGCTCCTAAAACCTTTGTAATTTCCTAAGTGATGGGGGTGAGAGGAGCGTCTTTTCTTGTTCATAATAAGCTCCCTTCAGCCATACCTGAGTTTATGCTAATAAGGTAACTCTTGGGTCCCAAGATAGTCTCAAGGTGGGGCCTGGTTGCCAGAGAAAACAACCCCTTGATTAGAGGATTGGTACTTCCAGCCCTACCCTGGACCTGAGAACCAGCAGTGGTTCTCAACCTGTGGGTCACGACCCCTTTGTAACAATGAAAATACATTGCGGCATTAGGAAGGTTGAGAACCAGTGATCTAGAGTGACCAGTGATTTATTCAACTGGGCCTGTGTAATGGAGCCTTCATAAAAACCCTAAACAAAAGGTGTAGAGAGCATCCAGGTGGTGAACACATTGAGCTTAGCATCTCAGGGAGGGCTTGGAGGCTTTGTGTCCCTTACCACACACCCGTTCTAAGCATCTCTTTCATTTGGCTCTTCTCAAGTTGTATCTTTTGTAACAAACTCATAAGAATAAGCAAATTGTTTCTTTGAATTTTCTTGAGAGGGGTAATGGACTGAAGTTGTAGCTGGGTGATCAGAAGTATGGAAGACCCTGGGCTTGTGAGTAGTGTCTGACGTGGGGGTAGTTTTGTGGGACTGAGCCCTTTGCTGGTGGGATCTGATGCTAACTCCATTCTCCAGTGTCAGAATTAAATTGTAGGAAGCCTAGTTGATATTGGAAAGTTGGAGAGTTGGTAGTTGGTGTGGAAAATCTCCCAAATTTGGTGTCAGAAGTGTTGTGAGTAGAAGCAGATCATAGCAATGTGGTATAGTCAGGCTGAAACCTGACTTTTCTCAATACAGTGGATTTTAAAATTTTCTTTCATTGAACTTTGTTTTAATGGGTCTCAAAATTTTGTGACAGATTTTTGGTCAAGTAGTTTCCATTAAAAAGATTTTAAAAACTAACTAATATCTTAAAAGTGAAGATAATGTTTGTAACAACCTCTCTTTAAACTCACTGGATTTAAACTTCTTCCCAAACAATATGACTTCCTCCAAAGTACAATCCATTCTGATGGATCTCTTTTCTTTTGGTGGTGTGGTGATGGGAGTTCTGGTCTTTTTTTTTGAGACAGAGTGTCACTATGTCACTATATTATATGTTCTGTGTGCCATGGAGTCACAGCTCACAGCAACCTCCAACTCTTGGGCTTAAGTGATTCTCTTGCCTCAGCCTCCCAAGCAGCTGGGACTATAGGCACCCACCACAACACCTGGCTATTTTTTTGTTGTAGTTGTCATTGTTGTTTGGCAGGCCCGGGCTGGATTTGAACTCCCAGCTCAGGTGTATGTGGTTGGTGCCCTTGCTGATGAACTATAGGTGCCGAACCAGGGAGTTCTGATCTTTTTACACTTGATCTTAGTCAAAAGGCTGAGCGGGGTCAGTTCTGACTTTTTTGAATAAAGAGGTAATATGTTTAGGGGTGGCGCCTGTGGCTCAAAGGAATAGGGCACCAGCCCCATATGCTGGAGGTGGCAGGTTCAAACCCAGCCCCAGCCAAAAACTGCAAAAAAAAAAAAAAAAGTTTGTGTAGCCTAAAGGAGGTTAACACTGCAGCTTAATCATTGTGCGATCCCGCAGCCTTCAGATTTTGGAATCTTGCCTTGTAGAAGATCAGGGATTCATTTGAGGATTTCTGATTTTTTCATCTTAGTAGATATTTCAGATATATGCTGATTTTTTTCCCCTTAGAACATATAATATTAGGTATAAATATTTTACCTTTTGTTAATTATAAAATTACTTGCATGATAATATCATTCATTTATATCATCAATATGCGACTTGTAGTTGCACTGAATATTGTTGCAACTCCTGGCATCCAGAAGAAT
This sequence comes from Galagoides demidoff, assembly GCA_963574575.1. Classification (NCBI taxonomy): domain Eukaryota; kingdom Metazoa; phylum Chordata; class Mammalia; order Primates; family Galagidae; genus Galagoides; species Galagoides demidoff. Next base: position 20,856 of record CAUYQV010101629.1, read on the forward strand.
GTGGGAGCATAGTAATCACTCAGCACAATTGTACTGATTTTATTTATTTTTCTTAACTTTTTTTTTTTTATTACAACAGCATGTATTCAGTGTGGAATAATTCAAAAATGCCAAAAGAAAAAAGAGAAAACCTTCCAAATCATACCATTCTGTGTTAGCTCTACGAAAGCAGTATCTGTAGAGTTTTGTTTATAAAAGGCTGTGATTCAAGAATTTTATACCCAACCAATTTGTCTTTTATATGTGAAAGCAGCAGAAATATATTCTCTATAGGTAGGTTTCCAAAAATATTCTATAATATGGGAGTGTCCTGGGCAAGAGCGCCATGGCATCAACCAAGCTTACAGCAACCTCAAACTCCTGGGCTCAAGTGATCCTCCTGCCTCAGCCTCCTGAATAGCTGGGACTACAGGCACTCACCACAATGCCTGGTTAATATTTTTTATTTTTTAGTAGAGACAGGGTCTCACTCTTGCTCGGGTTGGTCTCCAACTCCGGATCTCAATGGATCCTCCCACCTCGGCCTCTCAGAATGCTAAGATTATAGGTATGGGCTGTTATGGGTGGCCCTGGGCAAGGCTTTGCACAGAAGTTTCTATTGAAAATTGTGCTTAAAGGTAAATTCTAGGTGGCCAAGAGTGATAGATGCTACAATGAGTGATGAAGATAGGAAACCCAGAATACAAAATAGGTCTGGAGTGAACATTTAAGCCAGTTAATGCATATCTGTTTATATATTTAGATAATTATAAACATTAGGGATTATATAATATATAAATGGTATAATTACATTTCTTTTTATAAACTGAAAGCAAATGTAAAAATATCATTCTTATATGATATATAGTCCAAAAATAATTATGTGGCAATCTGTATCTCCATCTTCTAGCAGTATCATCAAAGTCTGAGAAGGAAGCTCTGAGGATGGGTGAGGAGGAGGAATGAGAGCAAATAGGATGATAAGTGAGGGTTGGGGAATTTACGGCTTCTGACTTGGAAAACACTAATCATTTTTACTGGGGGTTTGTTTATACCCTGAGAATGAAATGTTATTAGTTAAGTGAGGATTATGGTTATCTTAAGTAATGCTATTCCTTAAAAAAATTTAGTTAAGTAACTTGCTTTTTAGGCAATTAAGCAATTTCTGAACATTTGCTTTTCAGCCCTGTTCTCGCTGAGCTCCTGTTCTGATGCTGATATCAGTTCTGCGTGTGTTTCCATGATGAAGCGTATTCTTCTCTCTGCTTATGACTGGTATCCAACTGCCTGACTGGTACTAGAGATGAAAAGAGGCTTGTCTTTATTTTTTTCCTGTGCTTTGTCTGAACGTCATAGTCATTAAGTTGAAAACGGAATAATAGACATGTGTACATCTCCCTTTAAGGAAACACACTAAACAAGTTGGAATTTCCCAAATGAGATTATTGTCTACTTCTGATTAAATTTGCAGTTAATACTTCTTGCATATTTAAGCTTTCTCATAACACGGGGTATACCTGCCCTGGATACAACTTCTTTGTGAAATGTTGGTTGTTGAAATTTGGTACTATCCTGTGTGATGTTGAGGGCAGGGAGGGCTGGGAAGGACTCACAACATGTTTAGACAAGGACTGGTAGGACTCTTTCCACTAGCCAGTTGCACAAGGCCCAGTGAGCACTTTGGTGAGGAAGTTAACAGCCTTTCTCCTGGCCTGACTGCTGCTGCTGCTTCTGGGGGCAAGGCTGTCAAGCCTCATTACTGGGAAGTTCATCCCATTCAATTTTCACCTAATACAGAATGATGTATTAGGAGATAGCTCCAACTCTGTGGCCCTTATGACTTAAATTTAGACAGTGACCTTCCAAGTGGTGGTCAAGGAATTTTGTTTATAGTTTCATTTAAAAATGAAAACTTCTGGATGGGTGCAGTGGCTAACACCTGTAATCCTAGCTCTCTGGAGTCCAAGTCAGGAGGATTGCTTGAGGCCAGGAGTTCAAGACCAGCCTGCACAAGAGTCTTTTTCTTTAGAAAAAATAGAAAAATTAGTTGGGCCTGGTGGCAAGCACCTATAGTCCCAGCTACTTGGTGGGCTGAGCCAGGAGGATCACTTGAGCTCAGGACTGTGAGGCTGCAGTGAGCTAAGATGACACCACTGTACTCTGTACTCTAACCTGGATGACAGAGTGAGGCCCTATCTCACAAATTGTTTTTGAACATCAGTAAACATTTAAAAAGTCACTACATGTGCACATTACTGGGTTAGACTCAGCAGGTTTAATTTTGGCTGAATAATGAAGTGAAGTTGGCATGAGTTCCAGGGTTGGAACAGAAGTAAAAACAAAGTCAGTGATGGACATGGCTCAAAACATTATTCTTACCAACTCATGCTCCATTAACAAACAAACCCAGAACTCTTAGTGGGTGAAGGCAAACAGACTTATTTCTTGCTTGCACCAGGTCCTATGTGGGTTCTGTGGTTCTCCAGGCAGCAGCCCCTCTGTCTTGTTGTGCTGCCTTCTCAGGAGGTGTCTTCCTGTGGTACCACAGTAAAACCAGAGGTCAATCCTTCATGCTGTAGACCAGAAGAAACATGGATCACCTCAGCATACATTCTTCTGGCCATGACTAGTTGCATGGCCCCGCCTAACTGCGAGGGAGCTGGGTGTGGACCAGTGACCAGAAAGGAGGGTGGGCAGTCAGAGCACCAGAAGCCTCTACTACTTCCTCTACTAGGAGCAAGTGTATGTGCCAGACATGAATCCCAGGAATGGGCAGATTCTGGTGTCAGGGATATTCAGCAGGGGACTGACAAATGTTGAACTTAATAAGACCTTCATATATTTTTGTGAACTAAATTGCCCTAATTGTTCTCTTCCTTGGCTACTGGACCTGACTTAGAGAGACCATCTATCATTTGGGTTCCTATTCCAATCTCCAGGCTGGCCCACCTCCTTAATGTCTTGGCATCCCCCCAGCCCTGCCATGGTAGCCTTTGTTGTGAAACCCACAACTGCATGGCACAGGTGGGAAGGGTGTAGTGAGACCTTAAGGGCAAGCTTCTCTAGACCTCCAAGTGTTCTCTTGTTGTGGCAGTTAAAGACATTCATACATGGGACTTATACAAGCAGAGACAACTTCTGTCCTTCCCCCTTGGTGAACTCTACTGCCTCTCCCTACAAGATTGCCTGGTCTCAAATCTCTGTCAATAGCAAACAGTGAGACCTTGAGTGAGGACTTCTCTGTGCCTTGTTTTTCTCATCTGTGATATAATAATGCTACCTGCCTGTTAGAGTTGTGGTGATTGATATAATACATGAAAAGCACTGAGAACAGTGCCTGGGGAGTAGAAAGTGACTAACAGCATTAGCTATGATCACCCCTCTTCAAGACTCAGTTCACATGTACCTGAAGCTTCCCTGAACTTGCTTCCTTTCCGGGTTCTTTCAGTGCTCTGCAATTGCCTCTACTGTCACATTTATCATGCTATATCATAATTAGTAATTTACACATTCTCTCCTGCTGCACTGTGATTACTCAAGGGTGACATACTGCTCACCACTTACTCTAGTCCTTGAGGGAGGGTCTGACATGCAAAATAGATTAGCAAGTGTTTTGTGTATGGATGGGCACAGTCAGGGTTGTAGAGATTGCTGAATTTTACTAATATATGGTTCTCTCCTTTCTTTCCTAAAGCAAACCTACATTTTCCAGCTCCCTGTGCATCTAGATCAGCAGTTCTCAACCTGTGGGTCATGACCCCTTTGGACTGTATTAAAGGTTTGCAGCATTAGGAAGGTTGAGAACCACTGATTTAGATGAAGCATAGAACTGAGTTCTGGCAAATGGAACATAGGTGGGAATGATGTCCACCACTTTTAGGCCCATCATGAACTCACTGAGTAATCTTCCATGAGAACTTTCTCTCCTTTCCATTTCATTGGGAGGAAGAAAATGGTAGCATCTTGGTATAGAATGAGTCCAAATCCCTGAATCACTACTTGGAGAAGAGGGGCCTGGACTTTTAAAATTGTGCCAGGCTTCTGAAACCTGAACTTGTTTGTTATAGCAGCTAGGCTACTTGCCTGTTCAGTAAGACAAGGATCTGGGCACAATAAAATTTTTTCTGTAGGCTCCATAGAAGGATATGACTCCATCTGTAGACAAAGGCTGCTGAGCCTAGAACAGCTTATTGGACAATCCCAGATGAGAAGCAGAAATAGTTGCAACCTCAGCTCAAGGGAAGAGTGGTGATGCCTGGGGAGGGAGATGACAGCTGCCCACCCCTCTCGGCAGGGAGCTGCTTCCACTGAGCAGTCAGTGTGCACCTCTGCTGCCTTCTTCCCCTTTCTGCCCAGTCAGGATTATTTACTGAGTACAATTCTCCTCTTCCCGGTAAGTGACGTACGGGAAAAGCCCACTTGCCTTTGACTTCGCAAAGCATCATCCTAGAAACAATTGAAGTTCTATTTAGAGTTTGGGTTTCTTCATAGGTACCTATTGTCCTAAGAAATGGAATTGCTTGGAACACAAAGGCATTTATTTCATCTCTTAGCTAATTTAATTTTTACAGCTCTGGTGAAGAAATATTTTATGTTTTTACTTGCCTAATGTGATTTTAAGACAGTTTATTCTAGGATTCAATTTTGTTTTCATTTTCTAGAAAATCAATTTAATTCACAGAAGGTTCATTCATTTAATGGCTCTCCTTGCACATGGTTAATGCTTAAGCATTTGATCAAATATTCCTCTTAGCAGTATCTTCACAAGGCCCAACTGGAGGAAGTGCTACATGGGGGCAATCCTCTACATTTGGCAAAGCCTCTTTCACCTGGACCAGCTGAGATGGAAAATCAGTCTTAAATGGTGAAATTGAATTGCACACTCTTTCTCAAGGAGATTCCTGTGTGGTTTCAAGTTGCTTGAACTACATTTTTGAAAGCTCAGACTAACCATGATTTTTAGGTTATCTCCTTCATCTAGCAGTTGGAATCTATATCATCTCCATGTATATCTCTGTCTTAAGAAATTCTTTTGGGATAGAAGTGAATCTTTCTAAGAGTAGAATATGAATGTTTTAACACAATAACTAAGAAAATGACATGAAGGCAGTGTTAACCAGTTTGATGGAAATGTTTCAAATTGTATGTGAAAACACCACACTGTACCCCAGAAGTGCATTAATGTACATAGTTACCATTCAATAAAAGAAAAAAAAAAAGAAATTCTTTTAGGTTCTTGAAAACTCTTCATTCTCAGGTCTTTTAAACATTCTTTTTTTTTTTTTTTTTTGAGACAGAGTGTCACTATTTCACCCTTGGTAGAGGGTCATGGTGTCACAGCTCACAGCAACCTCAAACTCCTGGGCTTAAGCAATCATCTTCCTTCAGCCTCCCAAGTAGCTGTGACTAAGGTGCCTGCTACAACACCCAGCTATTTTTTTGTTGTAGTTGTCATCGTTGTTTACCAAGCCTGGGCTGGGTTTGAACCTGCTGGCCCTGGTGTATGTGGCCGGCACCCTAACCATTGAGCCCTTTCAAACATTCAACACATTTCACACTTTTATTTATTGCTCCATAAGAGCATGTGGCCAAGGTAGCTAGTTCCACCAAAGATTCATATTCCCCCTTCTATAGTCTAGAGTTGTGCAGGGCAGTAGCTGTCCCACCAGGGACATTTCCTAGTTCCTTTGCACCTAAGTGGTACCATGAAACTGGAGCTTGCCAATGGAGTGTTTTGGAAGTGAAGCTTGTCACTTTGTGGCCAAGGATCTTAAGAAGCAGGTATGCCTTCTGTTTTCCTCACCTCTCTCTCTCCCCCCTCACTCCATCTCCATCTGTGGGCTCAATGCAAAAGACTCCAAGATCCTAGAGGTAGGCAGAGCTACATGATCCTCGGTTCCAAATGACCATGTGAAAGGCAGCCTGCTAGTCAGGGATGTTTATATTACAGTCTTTAGGGTACACAAAATAAAATTACATTAAGCTTCTTAGATTTTGGCACTTGTTATAATAGCTAGCTTTACCATAGCTAATACTGAAAACTTTAGTTCAAAGCAACCGACCACTCTTGAGAATCTATTATCTTTCCATTGGGGATACACAGACATATAAGATCTGATCACTGTCTTTAAGGAGCTTAGAGTCTGGGGGACTTATGAACTATATACATTGAATGGTGATTACAGATATATAGTTTGAATGGTAATTAAAATTTCTGAATAAAAGGACTAAAGTTTAATTTTGAATGCTGGTTTGAGGTGTCTGTAGAGTATTCCAATGGTACTACCCTGTATGTAGATAGAGGAGGCCAAAGCTGGGAAGACAGATCTGAGATCAAAAATAGATCTGCTGAATTCACAGTTATGAAGGGTCACATCAGCCTTTTTAGACACAATTTGAGAACCCCTTGGAAAGTAAAAGAACTTTCCTACAAATTTCTAAAGGTGCTTAGATACAGCTGCACTGCACCCCTGGAGGGCTCTCTGTCAGTAGAATCTGAGCTCCAAATATCTTTTGACCACTGACTTCTTATTGAAAACTAGGGACTTCTTATGTCTCTAGATCCATTTTGCTGTCCACAGATTACTTCCATGGACATTACCTAGATTGAGCCTCGTATTGGCTCTGTGAGTTGGCAGGAGGGTTCTCCTTCCCATGGCATATCCCCAGGTCTCGCCTGCCAGAAAGTGGGAGGGAACTCTTGCTCCGTCTAATGCCCCAACTCTGCAGGCACTCAGCCCATTCTTGGCATGACTGTGGGAACTCTGGGCTCTCCCAGGGTTTCTCTGTTGTTTCTGGGGTCCCTCAGGAGCAGCCCTTACACATTCTGCCACTGGATATACACAGTGCTGGTTAGTCTCCTCCTACCTGTATTCAGACCAATGATGGGGTAGCTCACAGAGAGATTGGAGGGGCTAGTGTGGAACCTTCTATCCTGCTTTTTCTTCCACCAGACCCATGTTCCCCAGCTCCTTCTTTTTTTCAAAGAAATACCTACCAACAGCTACTAAGTGATGGGTATCACCCCCAAACTATATACAGTCATGTCTCAGTTTTGGAGGCACCCGTTTGCTTTAGAGTTACACACATGCCCAGGCACACATACACTGTGGGATTCAGAAACATGCATTAACATGCTCTCTGCCATCCCATTTTTGATAATTGGGATATAGATCACAAAACTTTTGGCTCTGAATCTAATGTTCTTCCCTCTGTCTATCCTGATTTAAGGAAATATAATTCTATAAAAAAATCACTCAGCTATGAAGAACCATCTGCTAGAAGCTTGAACCAGCGCCACGGTGGGAACTGTGCTTTTTGCCTCATCCTACAAAACCTAGGGGGGCTGCTGTGTCCAGCCCTGGGAACCATCAGGGGAGTTGGGTGAATAACGGGGGCTTTGTCACAGGAGTGCTCTGAAATCCTCCCCCAGTGTGAGTGGTGTCAGTGTTTTCATTATTCTTGCCTGTGGTTTGTAACTTGTCATATGAATTAGTTCTGGCTTAATTGAGGGCCTCATGTTGGGGTGAGAGGAGGAAGTGTTGTGGCCTCAAAATGCCTTTTATAAGATCCGGACACCCTAGGGCTTGGCAGATACAGCTGGGAACAGTAGCACGTGGGAAGGGATGACCCACCATGTGTTCCAAGTCCAGCCCCCTCTTGGCCTCTAACATGGAGATTGCTTACAGGTCTCTCAGGGAGTAGGAATAGTCTGTCTATTTATTTCTTGTTCTTACTTCCTCATAAAATCTCTTTATTTGGGGGTTGTATTGCCTGAAAGTGAGAAGTTCTCTGGATAGAAAGTGGTGACCTTCCTTCTCAACCCCCTTGGAAAAGGGTATTCAGTTCTCAAGTTAATTCCTAGTTCTGCTCTGGACCCTTGAAGTCTCTTTTTATCAAATTATGCCAATCTTGGGTCCATTTTCTCTTCTCTGTGCTAGTGAGAGGTGCTAATTGCACACAATCCTGGTGTGGTAATGGGTTAAAATGTGACATTATGTCAAATACCCTAAAAACATTCTCACACTTTTTCCAGGGATTTCTATTGTCTCGATGTAAAGCCTTCCCTAACCAGGCCACAGACCCCTCCCTATCTTCTGATTCCTTGGGAAGGTTCTCAAACTTTAGTGAGCAGAAGAACCACCTGAGCAGCTAGTAAATGTGCAGATTCCTAAGCCCGTCCCAGAGATTCTGGCCCAACCAAGGGTGGAGCAGTTGAAGCATGTTATGGTACCATGTGAGAGGTCTTTCTTAACACCCCTCCCACCATGCCTAGAAGTCTCCCATTCATTTCTTCAACAAACAAGAATTCCATACTTGCTCTTGGGAAGGTCCTAAGCCTGTGCTCTAGTGGAAGAATCTGGACACACCTGCACATAATTACCAATAGGAACTAGCTTAGATGGGAAGCACTGGGATTAAGAAGAACTGAGGATAGTGCTACTCAAAGTGTGGTCCCTGGACCAGAAGGAGCAACATCATCTTAAAGCTAGTAGAAATACTAATTCTCAGGTGGTCAGTTAACCTGTGGGCACCCTCCATTCTTTGCTCAGACCTCAGGCTGCCCCTTTCTGTTTTGGGCATCTGGGCACTGATAGGTCATAGTTTGGTGATAGTAGTAAAAATTAAAAAAAAAAATTACCTGTAATTCTATCATCCAGAGACAACCACTCTTACTATTTAGTGTATATCTTTTCAGGCTTTTCCCCATGCAATGTGGAGATATATATATATCTATATGTGTGTGTGTGTATGTATGTATATTCAAATATATTATGTATATAGGGTGCCCATAAAATTCATGTGCAATTTAAAATTGCATACAAACTTTATGGCTACCCTGTATGTATGTGGCCAAACTTTATGGACACCCTGTATGTGGCCCTCTCTCTCTATATATATAATGAAAGCAATGTATAAACAAATCTTTTAATTGTAATATTGGTTTTAAAAAATTCCTTTTTCCTCATTTAACAGTATTGGTGGGCTATCTTTACATGTAAGTAAAGACATTTTTGCCACACTAATCTCAATGACAGCATAGTCATTCTTTGTAGAGATATACTATAAATCATTTAACTATTCCCTATAGTGTAAGTCTTTTTTTTTTTTTTTAGAGACAGAGTCTGGCTCTGTCGCCCTTGGTAGATTGCTGTGGTGTCACAGCTCACAGCAACCTCCAGCTCTTGGGTTTAGGTGATTCTCTTGCCTCAGCCTCCTGAGTAGCTGGGACTGCAGGCATCCACCACAACACCCGGCTATTTTTGTTGCAGTTTGGCCGGGGCTGGGTTTGAACCTGCCACCCTTGGTATATGGGGCTGAAGCCCTACTCATTGAGCCATAGGCACCGCCCTATAGTATAAGTCTTTTCAAATTTTTTGACTCTCTAAACAACTTTGAGCAGAACATCATTGTACGTACATTATTGTGCATATCTGAGATTACTTCATTAAAATTAATTATAGTTTCTTCTTTTGTAATGTGTACTTCAGATGTAATTTGCAGAGCATTTGTGTCAGAGAGACTAGTGTAAGAGATGAAGACTTCCTATTTAATAAGCACTATTAATCATGATGCCAGTCTTGAATTTTATAATCAAAAATACACCAGGATAGATCGAGTTGTGCTGAAGTATTTTTATTTTGCATAATTAATGGACTCAAGGCCATCGGTAAAGGACCCTGTCAGTTGTCATGGGCCAAGTAACACTCTAGCAAATGTAAGCAGCGAGATTAGGCTCTGGTGTATATTTCTCAGATTGTTGCTTGCTGAAACACATCTTGAATTTTTGGAAACTAATATTAGTTTCTAAAATAAGTGGATGATCTGCTTATACAACTCTGATTTTAATAGAAGTCCACACACAGTATCAGCAGATTAATTAAGAAGTTTGCTGGTGGTGATGTTAAGAAGGCTGGCATATTTTCAATTCAGATTGACACTATTCAAGACAGAGGCATAGCTGATGTTTATTCAAGAATCCTAAGATGTGTTACAGATTCTGTGGAGAACATCTGATATCTATAGAGAGCTTGAAGTAAAGCCCTGGGAAAAATATGTTCCAGACGGTTACAGATGTTCTCATATCAAATCATATTTCTATGAAAAGTTATGTAGCATGTTCGGCTGATGGTGCAGCCAATGTGAAGGGACAATTTAAGATTTTCTTCCTGTTAAAAAATAATTGATTCTACCAACTTTATGCACAGTGTTAGTCACATATTTTGAGTGCTGAAATGGTGGATTTAGAAGTTGACCGGACCTCCAGTTAATCCAGCAAAAATTTCAGTCTTTTGAGTCTACTTAGAACAATTTTCATGCTGTAAACCATGTAGAAACTCCCCAGATCTCAACTGGATGTTTTACAAAGTTAAGAACATTTTATAGGTCCTCAGGTATCACACCAGTGACTGTGATCATTTCAGATGTTGGCTCTGCAGCATTAGACATGGTGGCAGACTGGAAAGAGGGCCCTAAGAAGTATTAAGAGGCTTTGTCGTTCCCTGTGGGAACTGATAGGAACTCAGGAGAACATATTCCCACATTGAGGATGCTGTTGTAAATACAAGAGCAATGACGAGGATACCCGATGAATTGTCATGGAAGCTTGAAACCCTACTTCTAGCTCTGTTGTTTCTGAACATTTTTAGATTCACTTGTCCTCGTAAAAGCTTGACCTGGAAATACCACAGTTCAGAACATAGAGGTATTTCTCATTTCAAAAGGAGAGAGTCAAGAAGACAGAAGGTAGCATTTAAGCATTTGGGCTCTCAAAGACAGATGTGACCTATTGCTATTATTTTAGAAAGTTCCTCATCTCAACTATGTGTATGTGATTTTAGGATGGATTGAGAAAATAAGTTGCCATTCAATGATATTTCAGGATATTTACATAATTCAGGTGTATTTACCCACCTGCCTTATGTTTTGCTAAAGCTCCTCAAACATCTCTTTAAAAAAGCATTCTGAATTTGCTGAAATAATGTCCACTGAGGTCTAAGACACCCACTTCACAAAGCAGAGCTTAATTTAGCTTTGAAAAATTTAAAGAGTTATCAACGTTTGGTGTGGCTTAGGTTATGATACATTGGTTATGTTTCCCCTGCCTGGGCTGGTGAATGAATAGGGATTTAAGGAGGATGAGGACGTGGCTGTGGCTCTAGAGTTAAGCCTCGGGCTGGGATGATCAACCCTCCAAGTTTATTTGGGATCTCGGGGTTTCCCAGGGTGCAGAACTTTCAATGTTAAAACCAGGTCAGCTCAGTAGTGATCTCTGGGGTCACCAAGACTAGCCTGTGGGAATGGACCCATAGCTCTGCTTCTTTTGTAGCCTTTTTCCTCTTCACAGCTAAGAACTAAGAATCTTTTAAACATGACTTCACCACCAGCAGATATCAGCGGACATCAGCAGATGAGCCTGCATACAAAAATATGCCTGTATTGTACGCACGCTCTCTGTTTCTCTCACACACAGGCACCCCCCCACCCCATATTTTGTGTTTTCCTCAGGTTCTTCCTTCAGAATCCATGTTGGGAACCACTGAAAAAGAGAGACTCCTGCAATCTGGGCCTGCTCTGTATAAGGCACTCAAGTGCATGCTGCAGGGACATGGGACATGGGGACATGGGATGAGAGTGGACATAGATCCTGCCTTCAAGGAGTTTTTTCTATATTAAGATAAGTAAAACACAGCAGCAAACAATTCCATCAGCAGAAAGAAAGGGATTAAATGCCATAAGAACGATGCTAACAAAGTGCTGTGGAAGTTCAGAGGCATTGGAATCTTAGTTTCTTTAATTCATAGGCACGAGGCATTTGTCTTTTTTATTTTTTACTTTTTTATTTTTATAAGACAGAGTCTTATTCTCTTGCCCAGGCTGGAGTACCATGGCATCAGCCAAGCTCACAGCAGCCTTAAACTCTTGGTTCACGTGATCCTTCTTCCTTAGCCTCCCAAGTAGCTGGGATTATAGGCACCTGCCACAAGACCTGGCTAAGTTTTTCTATTTTTAGCAGAGACAGGGTCTCCCTCTTGCTCAGGCTGGTCTTGAGTTTGTGAGCTCAAAGGATTCTCCTGCCTCAGCCTCCCAGAGTGCTAGGCTTAAGGTGTGGGCCACACACTGGCCTGTATTTGTTTTTCTTAAAGGAAGAGTAGGATGGTGATGGCAAAGATTGGGGCAGGCCACTCTGGGATGTGCAAATTGCTTCAGGCCTGGGCTTTCTGGCTTCAAGTCACTTACATTCTCTGTGGGAGACAGAACAGTGAATGTTAGGGCCGTGGGAGTTCAGGGAAAGAAAAGGTTCTGATCAATGGCAGGGAGGGAGGGGAGATGAAACAGTATCCTCACTGACCTTGAAGGAGGACTAAGTTTTTAATGAGCCAGGAGTGAGCAGGAGAATACCCAGTAATGTCTTGTGGTGTAAGCAGAAGGCTGGAGGCAGGAATGAGTGCTGCCATGTTTTCTGATACTGTGAGATGCCCAGGGATGAGCGTGTGTGTCTGGGCTCAGAGGATGGCCCAGCAGACTGAACTCTAGAAGGTCAGGCTGGTAGAGTGGGACCTTACCTTAAAGAATGAAACCAATGATGAATAGTAGGGACATCATTGTGGTGATTGGGGTGACAGGCTAAAAGTAGTGGTTTAGAGATTTTTCTTGTCAGTTGTATACAAAATGGCTCAGAATGGGGAGAGAAAGGGAGAGCTTCTTTGAGAGTCCTTTTACCAATCCCAGCATGAGTGAGTGAGCACGTGTGGGGCAATGGGTTCATGCAGGTGGACAGCTGGAGGAAATCTGGTAGGCATTTTAAAGGAAGATATAACAAGTGGATTTAGTGACAAATTGAGTCAAGGGATGAAAGAAGAGTCAATTTACTTATCTTTAAAGTAAAGGTTTTCCATGATGATCTGTAACATTCCTTTCTGTTCTTGGAATTCATAACTTCCAGGTTTCTAGGCTTAGCAACTGGAAAAATGCCAATACCTTTCTTCCTTCCTCTTTTCCATAACTCACACCCTTTCATTCAGTACCAGATATTTTAGGGAGAAAGGCTGTAGCTCCATCTCTGGAACACTTTTTAGTTAAGTGGGGGAACGGACATTTGAATGGATAACTGTATTTTGATGTGACAGGTGTTGTGGTGGAGTTGTGGTCAAAGGAATAGGAGAAAACCAAGGAAGCACAACAGAGGTGGGAGCCAGTGGACAAGGCTGATTAGGAACTTATTAGCTGGAAAGATGGGTGGAGAGAAAAACCAGTGGAACAAGCACAAAGGAGACAATGGGCAGGAACTACTGGTGATTTGTCTGGCTGGAACTTAGAGTGGATTAAAGGGGACAGAGAGAAAGAGAGAGGAGGGAAGTAGGAGCTTTAGCAGTAAAGTTAGGTTGTGATCAAACGAAGAAGGGCCTCACTCCATGAAAGGAACTTGGACTTGACCTTGCCAAGGGAGAGGCTGGAGACAAAGAAGCCAGTAAGAGGTCATTATAATTTAGACAAGAGACTATGCAGAAATGGGTTACTTTGGAAGTATTTAGGAAAATCTGAGTCCAATTTTGAAATTTTTAAGTTTTAAGAGATGCAGGAAATTTATTTATAGATTCTTATTTTTTTCCCATTCATTTGAATCTTTATTAACTTTTCCAGGCACTGGGGGCAACAAGATAAATAGAACTTCTATGACCTTCCTTCAGCTCATCTGTAATGGTTTCCCCCTTTTTTCTGTGCCTTCTTCTTCTTCTTTTTTTTTTTTATTAAGTCATAAACACATAGAACATGAATACATTGATGTCTTAATGGGGTATGGTCATGGAAGAAGCCCAAGTGCCCATCGACCTATGAATGGATTAATAAATTGTGGTATATGAATACCATGAAATATTATGCAGCCTTAAAAAGGATGGAGACTTTACCTCTTTTATGTCCCAGCACTTCTGAGAGCTGTGATACATACTCTTAGGAGTGGGCTGGCAAGGGCTGGGCAGGGGTGAGAAAGGATATGGGGCATGGCGGAGGGAGTATACCTCAGTGAAGAAGTAGCAGAATGGGGGCAGCAGGTGTGCAGCTGTCCCCCTTCCCCAGGTGATTCTGGTGAATTTGTTTCATTTCGGAAGTTTAGAATATGCTGCTCAAAATGACTTAGTAGTGGTGCTTATGATCTCCAGTAGAAAATCCATGGGTGGCCATTTGAGTTGCCTAGTGATGTCACCAGGAACCCAAATTCCTTCTATGTTTTGACTCTGCCAGCCTTAGTATGTCCTCACAGGCAATCTCCTCTCGTGGTGACAAGAAGGCTGCTGCAGTTCCAGGTATCACATGCAGAGGTGACTATGTCTAGCAGAAGAAAGAGGACTCTTTCTTACTTAATGCATCTTTCTTTCCTCCAAAGAATCCTCTCCCAGAATCCCCCAGAAGACTTCTCATGTCTCCGTGGCCAGAACTGGTTAGAGGCCCACCCCTGGAAGGGAAACGGGGAGGCAGGAAACATTTCTGCTAGCAGCCAAGCAAAATTGTGGCTGCTACCGGAAAAGAAGATGAAAATGACTTTTGAGTAGGCAAACATTCCTTCTGCTTAACATTACTGGCTTTGGGGAAGAACATCTTAGCATTTGGAAATGGAGACTGTGTAAAACAGGATTAGAGATGGAGATTTAAAAGATACTGGAAGAGAGATGGAGATATCTTACTAACTTGCACAGAACTCTTACCAGGCTACTAACAGGCAGGCCATTCTCACTGAAGAAACTGAAGCTCAGAGAGGTTGAGGGACTGGGCAATATCACACAGCCAGTCAGTGGCAGAGCTGGCAATGTATATATTCATTTTTATCTTTTCATCATGGGGAATTTTGAGTATATGCAAAAGCATACAGAATGGCACAATGAATGTCCCATGTACCTGCTCTCAGCTCTAACCAACAACCTCCTGCTAACCTTTCCATCACACTCATCCCCTTCTTCCCTCTGTCATTTTGAAGTAAGTTCTTCACCATTGTATCATTATATCAATCACTATTTCAGTATAAATCTCTACAAGATAAGGTCTCTTTTTCAAAATACAATTACAGTGCCATTGATACCTAAAATATTTACCAATACTTTTAAAATACCATTAAATTTTCAGGCACTGTTTAACTTTTATATTATCTCATAAATATCATAATTTTTTACAGCTTATTGGAATTAAGATTCAAATAAGGTCCATGCATTGTGGTGGGTTGATAATGTTTAAGTTTTCACTTAATCTGTAAATTTTACCTCTCTCTCTCTCTTTCTTTCTTTTTTTTTACAATCAATCTTTTGAAGAAATCGAGTTATTTGACGTGCAGAGTTTCTCACAGTCTGGATTTTGGTTGCTTGTAGTTTGTGATGTAGTTTGATATGTTCCTCTGTCCTCTGTATTTCCTATAAACTGGAGTTGGAATCAGTAGGTTTGGTAATGTTCAGGTGCAATTTTTTTTTTTTTTTTGCCAGAAAGCTTCATAAGTGGTGTCATTATCTCCCATTATGAAGTTCTCTTTCTCCTGGGGGTAGAGCAGCAGCTCACGCTCAATGCCTGAACCCTTGAATTCACGAGGGGTTACACAATGGTGAGTTTTGAACACAACTGTTCCTTCTTGATGGATTTGTTGGAAGAGCTGAGGTTTAAAAGCCTGTGTGACTTGAGCAGGTGCCACCATTAGTGGAAAGGTAGTGGCCGACAAGGTAGGCATACAGAGGGAGAAGAGAGCGGGGAATGTGAAAAAATATTTGGGAGTGTACAGAGATCCACCCTGAAGAAGGCTGTCTGAATTGTTGATACCCATAAGCTACAAACACGTGGCCTGGTTAAGACTGTGGAGCACCTTGATGTCAGTCACAACAGCCACGTCATGGCATAACCCTGGAACACATGCTGATCATCGACACTTTCATGTGCCTGAATGACGTCTTTAAGTCTGCGAGTCAGATGGAGGGACAGCGAGAGCATAGGCGGTGATGTTTTAGCCTGCCTGAAGTATGATGAAACAGCACAGCACAAAAAGCAGGAAATTGTGGAGCCAAGTGAGCATTTCCATGTAATCAACATAATTTATTTTACAGTCACCAAAATACAAAGCACTCTAGCAGACACTGTGAGCCTTATGAAGGAAATAGGAAACTCACAAACCAAGGGATGAGGAGGCCAGCAAAATATTCCTGAAGACAGAACTGGCAGAAACATAGATGAATATGAAAAAAAAAATCTGCCTCTTTTGTACCTCATGGCTGGAGGGCAGCTAGGAAGGTAAGAACTAGGAGACTGGGGAGGTTAACGGATTCCTTGTAAGATTTGAGGTGAGCGTGGAAGGTGCCCCAGACAGCAACACCTGGAGCCTATGTGAGGGAAGGGAGGGGACATCTGGGATAGTTCAGAGGTGGGATTCTCCTGAGGCTGACGTCAGAGAGAAGCACCCATTCCATCTATAGGTCAAAACACATTTCTGAATTGCATTCTTAAAATATACTTTTGTGGAAGATAGAAGGTTTTTTTTTTTAATCCTAGAACTCATAATGCTGAAAACCTCTATTTATGCTAGTCATATTCTATAAATTCACCAAGAACACTGAATTAGCGGATATTAAGCCACTGTTCCTGGGGGAAATATAGGGTTAAGTTCCAGCCAGCCTCTGGTCACATTTTTGTTAACTGATCAACACATAAGCTTATTTTATGTGTGTTTCTGTTTAAAGACACCTTATTTAATATAAAATGTTGATTTATGAACACTGAATGCATAGTCAACAGAACTGTAGCTCATACCTGCGCAAAGCTCATCTGACCCACCTACTTTCTCTGTGAGGCATGTCACCATCTCCCTGAGTGTAGGAAAACTGGACAGCACTTCAGCCTCACACTTGGCAGCCAGGTGAGGGAGCAAAGTCACCAACCCAAAGCACAAAAGTAGAGTAAGAGGACGCTTGTTTATAGTACGAGAGCTGAAACAAGAAGGCAGAGTGGTGGCCTGTCCAGCCTCAGCTGGGCATGTGTGTCTGTGACAAGTCAACCTTTTTGCTGCTCTGCTGACACCTGCTTGTGAACTCGGGAGTGCTTGTGAGTATTGACTGGGGGTTACAAATAAGTTTCAGTGAGTAGGTGAATCTATAAATATGGGATGAGACTCAACTATAATTTGAAAACAAGCAGTTCAAGATAAACTCAGGGTGGGGTGGGGTGGAGAATTGTAACAGGTTTTCAGGTCTTTCCTGGCACATTCAGGTCGTAGTCCTCAGCTACGTGTGCAAACACTACTGGTAAGGGCCTTTGTGTTTGAGGAGGAATAGAGGATGTGCGGGCTGCAGTGAAGTAAAGAGGAAACGAAGGAGTTGTTTGAGGCCCCAGTAATCCAGGAAATGGGGGCACAAAGGGAGAAGTCTTGGGAAGGAGAATAACTGAGTACAGAGTTTGGCCCAGGAAGAGGAAAGGGAGCTGGAAGGAGAATGGGGCTGCCGTGAAGGCCAGAGCCACACTGTGATTTGGGTCAGTGTGGCACAACGTCAGGGAATCAGACTGGTGGTGTTTGGCCTAGGACTGGTACACTCATCTCCTGCTCAGAGCTCTGGAACTGAATTCTTCACTTTTCAACCTATGTGGTCCCCCCTGTGGCCTGCTGGAGAGGGGAGGACAGCAGTGGGTTCTTATTCTGCCTTTTTTGGTCACATTAGAGATGTCTTGGGGAGAGGCCTCATGCCACAGATTTCCTTGCAGATGATTTAAAGAAGGATGCAGAACTGTTTTTCACTCGCAAAGAGAAAATTAAAGCTAGAGATTTGATCCGTTAAGAGGTCTTTGAACTTATAAACTCAGACACATATGTGTTGAGAATGGAAACTGGCAACGGCCGTATTCCATAGTTTGAACTTAATTGCTTTTGGTGTGTACTTGAAAAGATAAAATATCCCAAGACATTTAACTTTAGAAAGTCATTCTGTTGTGCTGCACAGTAAGTCATTTTCACAAGGATTTGGCCGAGATATTCAGTATCAATATGCAGGAATGGTTTCAATATGTGGTGGGCCAATAAAAACAGTCATTCTGACCCACACTTTGCAGATCTAAGAGGGACAGAGGAGCAAGTAGCGATAATTAATTCCAGTGTTGGGGGAAATACTATAACTGTGTAGCCACACGCCTCTGTCCTGCCCAAGGCTCTGTGTGTCTCTCCGAGCCGGGAGCTTAGCACCCCCATATTTGGCTTCTCAGGTGGACACTGCACGTGATGTGGTTACACAAGGAGGCCCGAAGGTGGGCTCCATGCAAATGGAGAATACTGAATTGATCAGAAATGTTGGGACCCACAGTATTGGCCACTGGGTTTGGTGAGAGGAAATGAGACTGTCCCACACCCCTTGGCTTTGCTGCTGGCTAGTGCAGGCAGGAATGTCATCCAGACCCTTTGACCCACTTCCCTACTTCTCGGGCAATTAGATCCAGGCAAGGGGATCTGCTTTCTCTTCCCCCCTTTCTTAATTCACCAGCATTCCCTAGCTCCTCCCTGTCTAGGGTAGGAGTAGGGGGTGAAGAAGGGGGTCTTTCATTCCTGCTGTTACAAAGTGGATCGTGGTGTATGTGTTGGGGAGTGGGGAAGAAGCAAGGTTGGCCATCTGGAATCTTTCCCATCATACTGAAACAGTACTCTAAAAATGGAAGTTTTATTTTTTGTAATTGATGTTATCTTGTGCTGGCGTCTCTACTTATGGACAATAACCCAAAAGGGGTTAAACTTGCCCATTTGAGTACATTGGTCTGTTCTGGTTTGAAGCTCAGGTAAGCTCAGGTTCTGTGGACTTTAATGCTCTTCTCTTTCTCTGTGGTTGACATCCGAGCATAGTGACATTGCCGCGGTGGGGACAAGATGTTTTGTGCTTGCATCGTCCTTTCTGGGTTCAGTTAACTTCTTTTTGAAGTATAGCTGATCTCATCTCTATTTTAAGAGTTAGCTTCTGCTACTGAAGTGTTTTTGTAGGTGTGTCCTGTGATGGTCCAGGGGTATGTGGTGGCTGCCCCTAGGTTTAACACCCTCCGCATTGCCTCTTGCTGCTGTAGATCCTCTGGGGCTTATCCAGGAACTCCCATCAGAACCTGGCTTTAGGGGGCCTATTTCCACCTTCTGATATAGGATTCTCCTGCCACATGCTGGGCAACCCTTTAGCAAACCCTCCTAACAATCAGCTTGCATCTCCTGTTCTAGTCCAGGGTAATTAGGGAGCTTCTAGGCATCCCCAGGCCTGGGATAGTCTGTGGGTGTTGATTCTAACCCATACAGATGATGTTCTTCTGCTTCTGAGCGACAGGGGTCCTGTGTATGTGTGTGTGTGTGTGTGTGCCGTGGAGGGAGGGACAAACCAAAGTACCAACATAAGTATTTTCAATTCTCCTTTAACCCATCTGGAAATTTGGCACTTCACCCTCCTTGCTCAAGGACCCACCCCTACAGGAGAGAAGATGGATGGAGAGTCCTCCTCCTTCTGTTAGGCATGCATCACCCCCACATCACATCTTTTGCCCCTCGATACTGTAGCGTATAGTAAAACTCCAGACTTAGTCCCCTGAGCTCTGTTCTTAATATGTACAAAGATGATTTTTGAATAGAAATAATATATTTTTTCTCTTTCAACAA
This sequence comes from Galagoides demidoff, assembly GCA_963574575.1. Taxonomy (NCBI): domain Eukaryota; kingdom Metazoa; phylum Chordata; class Mammalia; order Primates; family Galagidae; genus Galagoides; species Galagoides demidoff. Next base: position 40,471 of record CAUYQV010101629.1, read on the forward strand.
AACTCACTTCTAAGACAATATTTCCTCTCCAACTTAAGAAATCTAAAATAAAACACAAGGTTTTTAAAAAAGGATATTTTGGTTCAAGGTTGTGACTCTTGTTTCCCTGCAACAACAAAGACCATTGATTAGTGGGTGGAGGACTGCAGGGCAACATGATTTATAGGTTGTGAAAAACACATTAGTGTAATATTTTCAAAAATATGGAAGAAAGAGTCGGGACTTCTGGATTAGAAAAAATGGATCAAATGAGGCTGCTTATGTGATGGGGTGTCTGACTCAAGAAAAATGTAGTTGGATTTCTATGGCTGTATCTCTGTGGGTGAGGTGGTTGCCTTTCTTGGCCTCACTGACCAGGGTCAGAAGCCATGAGTAACAAAGCTAACTGCAAGGGGGAAGGGCAAACATGGCTCCTTATCTCATGACTGCATAGAGGGGGAAATGGAGGCTCCTGTGAGCTTGGGAACCTTCTTGCTCATAAATCCTTTGGTTCCTGGTATACCTGGGTTGCCTTAATGAATCTGCAGGGGTCAGCAAACTTTTTCTGTAAAGAACCAGATGGTAAATAGTTTTGGCTTTTCATGCCATGAGGTGTATATCACAACTACTCAACTCTGCTATTGTAGTGGGAAATTAGTCATAGGCAATACATGAATGAATACATGGCCCTGTGTTCTAATAAAACTTTATTTGCAAAACCAGGGAGTGAACTGGATTTAGCCTGAGCATGACCCTTAATCTAGAAAGAAGTGCTAGGTCAGTGTAGAAAAAGAATTGTGTTATCTGACCCCGTTTCCTTGTGTCTGTTTGATTCCCTCCCCACATCCCATTCTTCCCCTACAAACCACACCCCTTACCCCACCACATACACAGACCAGACAGTATTTTTGACATTGTTATGACCCAGAATTTGGCTTCACTCATCAAATCTCCAAAATAGGGGAACAGAGTCCTGATATTTTTTTTCTTTCAGCTTTAGAAATATTTGTCAACCTCAATGACTGTTATTTATAGAGGTAATTTATTATTATTATTTTTTGCTCCTAGGAAATTTCCAGATTGGCTCATATTTTGATTTCTAGGCTTTCTGGGCATGAGTAGATAGATACTCAAGAGGCCAATGTGTAGAAAAGACAGAAAGGCTAAGTGAGCAGATGCTTTTACCTCACCACAGACTGCAGGATAAGCAAAGCCCTTCTGCATCTATTTGAGAGCATGAAGTAATTTCCTATGGCTGCCATAATAAATTACCACATACTTAGAGGGTTAAAACAATACAAATTTATTACCTTATAGTGGTATAAATTAGACCTCTAACATAGGTTTCATTGGGCTAAAACCCAAGTATTGATGAGGTGTTTCTTTCTGGAGGCTGTAGTAGTGCACCAGTCTTTTGCCTTTTTGGTGTCCAGAGGCTGCCCATATTCCTTGGTTCATGGCCCCCTCCCTCCACTTCAAAGCTGTTGCATCTCTGTGAGTATTCTTCCCACAGTGCTGACTCTCTCTGATGACTACAGCTGTGAAAGTTTTCAAGGATTTGAATGATTAGATTGGGTTCACTTGAATAATCCAGGATACTCTCCCTATCTCAACAGTCCTTAACCTTAGTCACTTATACAGAGTCTCTTCTGTCATGTAATGTAATATATTCTCAGGTTCCAGGGATTAAGACGAAGAGATCTTTGGGGGTCCATTATTCTACCTACCACAGAGCAGGATCTTGTACTGTACTTTTCTCTCTTTCTTTTTTTTTGAGACAGAGTCTCACTATGTCACCCTGGGTAGAGTGCTATGGTGTCACAGCTCACAGCAATCTCAAACTCTTGGGCTGAAGTGATTCTCTTGCCTCAGCCTCCCTAATAGCTGAGACTACAGGTGCCTACCATAATACTCGGCTATTTTTTGTTGCAATTGTCATTGCTGGTTAGCTGGCCCAGGCCAGGTTTGAACCCACCAACTTTGGTGTATGTGGCTGGTGCCATAACCACTGTGGTATAGGTGCCAAGCCTACTGTACTTTTCTCACAGTTACTTTCTGGGCATATAGGATTGCTGAATAAATTACTAGAACTTATAAAAATCTAAGATGAAGGGGATCTTCTGGGAGGAAGCAAGAGTCTGCTGTGTGAGTGGGGGGGTGGCCTTAACTGGGGTGGGCAGTGGCGGAGGAGAGGGTACAATGGACAAGCACTGAGCTTACAGTGTATGGACTTGAGTTCTGGTCCCAACTCTGCTGCACATCTCACTTGTCATCTCTGTCCCATTGTCTTATCTTCTATTGTGAGAGGCAGGTGAATTAGGGAGTGGTTTTCTGAAGCTTTTTAAGCAGTGAAGGCTTTTCTTCAAGTCAACTCCAGGGAAGATTTGTGTTTGAATAACAGAGGATCCCAGGCCCTTTCCCAAGAACTGCCTGGCAGCACAGTTTCTTCCAAGGGCTTCCTGGAATGCTGTTCGGAGACCCTAGACTGGATCAAGGCATGGCTAATTATAGCCTGCAGGCTAAATCAGGTCTGAGGCCTGTTTTTGTTTGGTCCCTGAATTAAAAATTATATGTGTATTCAGTCTCTCTTCCCCTCTCTCTACATATATACTGTATGTGAATGATATATATATACACATATATATGTATATAGTTTATTGTGACTGTGATAAAATACACATAAAATATACCATCTTAATCATTTTTAAGTGCACAGTTCAGGGGACTTAGTTGTTCACATTGGTTGTTTTTTTTTACAATCCTTTTGCTTCAGCCTCCCAAGTAGCTAGGACTATAGTACTTTCCTCAACACCTGGCTTTTTTAAATTATTAAATCATAACTGTGTACAATAATGCATTAAAAATTTTGTAAAACATTTTGCAATTATGGGGTTCAATGTGCTGGTTTTATATAGAATTTGAAATACTTTCATCAAACTGGTTAACATAGCCTTAACCTCATTTTCTTAGTTATTGTGACATTTATACAGACATTTATACCCTACAGTAGGGTATAGTAGATACCATTAGTAGATTTGACAAGTACCCTTGTAAAATTCACCATAGGTGTGGTCCCACAAGTTACCCTTCCTCTACACATCCTCCTCCTTCCCCTCCCCTCCTTCTCCTCTTTTCCCCTCATCTTGGGTTGTAATTGGGTTATAGCTTTCATATGGAAGTGTGGGTAATTACATATTGATTTCATAGTAGAGCTGAGTACACTGGATACTTTTTCTCCCATTCTTGAGATATTTTACTAAGAAGAGTATGTTGCAGCTCCATCCATGTAAACATAAAAGAGGTAAAGTCTCCCTCTTTTTTAAGACTGCATAATATTCCATGGTGTACATATACCACAATTTATTAATCCATCTGTGGGTGGATGGGCACTTGGGCTTCTTCCATGACTTACCAATTATGAACTGAGCTGCAATAAACAATCTGGTGCAAATATCTTTGTTATAAAGTGATTTTTGGTCTTCTGGATATATACCTAGTAGAGGAATTGCAGAATTGAATGGCACGTCTATTTTTAGATCCCTAAGTGAGTTCCAAACATCTTTCCAAAAGGATTAGCTTGCATTCCCACCAGCAGGGCAGAAGTGTTCCCTTTTCTCCACATCCATGCCAACATCTATAGTTTTGGGATTTTGTGATGTGGGCTAATCTTACTGGAGTCACATTGTTGTGTATACTTTACCACCATCCATCTCTGGAGCTCTTCAGGTTGTGTAACTGTTGACTCTGTATCAGTCAAATGATAGCTCTCTCCTTCTCCCTTTCCCAGTCCCTGAAAACCACCATTCTACTTTCTATCTCTATGAATTTGACTACTCTAGCTCTCCTATATCAGTGGAATCCTATATAACTCGCTTTTTTTGTTACTGGCTTATTTAATTCAGCATAATGTCTTCAAGGTTCACCCATGTTGTAGCATGTGTCAGAATTTCCTTCCTTTTCAAAGCTGAATAATACTAAGTTGTGTAATATGTATACATTGCATTTCATTTCTCTGTTTAGCTGTGGATGGCTACTAGGACTGTTTCTACTATTTGTCTTTTATGAATAATGTTGCTGATGTGGGTGAAAAATGTCTCTTTGAGAACTTACTTTCAATTATTTGGGGTAAACATCCAGAAGTTGAATTGCTAGATCATGTAATAATTCTATTTTTTAAGTTTTGAATGACTACCATAGTGATTTCCATAGCAGGTGTACCATTTTACATTTTTACCAACAGTATTTAAGTATTCTAATTCCCCACATTCTTGCCTACATTGGTTCTTGTTTTTGTTTCTTTGTTTTGATAGTGGCCACTCTAATGGGTATCAGGTGGTATCTCATTATGGTTTTAGTTTGCATTTTTCTAGTGGTTAGTGATATTGAGTATCTTTGTATACGCCTTTTGTCATATGCCATTTATATATCTTCTTTAGGGAAATATCTGTTCAAGTCCTTTGTCCATATATGAAAAGGACTATTTGCTTTTTTTGTTGTTGCTGTTGAGTTAAAGGTGTTTTTAAAAAATATATGATGGGTATTAAGTCCTTATCAAATATACAATTTAAAATATTTTGTTGTTTGTCTTTTCACTCTTTTGAGTGTGTCCTTGGTGCATAGAAGTTTTTATTATTAATTTTGATGTAATCACATTTATTTTTCTTTTTGTTGCTTGTGCTTTTAGCAGCATGTCTAAGAAATCATTGCCAAATCCAAGGTCATGATGCTTTTCCTTCATGTTTTCTTCTGAGAATTTTATAGTTTTAACTTTTGCCTTTAAGTCTTTGATCCATTTTGAGCTAATTTTTGTGTATAATATAAGGTAATGATCCATATTAATTCTTTTGCATGTGGAATTTGGTTTTCCAGCACCATTAATTGGAAAAAAAAAAAAAACCTGTCCTTTTCTCATTGAATGGTCTTGGCACCCTTGTAAAAATCATTATAGAAGAGTTTATTTCTGGGTTTGTCCCTCTATTCTATTGGTTTGGTTTGTGTGTGTGTCTGTCTTTATGGCAGTACCATATTGTTTTGATTATCATAGCTTTACAATAAGTTTTGTAATCAGGAAGTGTGAGATGTCCAATGATTTTTGTATTTTTAAAGTGTTGTTCAAGAAAAAAGAACATGTGACAGTGGTAGTTGTTCTCCACAAAGCCTAAAATATTAACTTTATAATCCTTTGTGGGAAAATTTTGCCAACTCCTGGACTGGATAGTCTTGGAAGTTTAGGGTGCAGGCTTATTCAGCATGATGAGCATCAGAGAACTCCTTGACTTATATGCCTATGAAGCCCCAACTCTCAAAGAGAGGAGGTAACTCTTCTATATTCAGTAAATGTATAGATAAGCACACTAAGGGGAAGTACATTTTGATTAACCATGCTGTCAGGAGGCTAAATCCTCCCATTGGTTGTCTCTCACAGACCATACAAAATATCAGAATATTGACAGACAGGAATTTGGGCTTCAGTAAATTGGTCCCCCTCCTGGGGACCTTCATATTGCACAATTACGACACACATTGTCTAGGTGTCATCTTAGGCAGAACTGTTTTAGTCAGGATTCTAGATTGCAAGGAACAAAGATGGAATCTTGCCTCTTTAAGCAAAAGAGGAATTCCTTGGAAGAACATGTGTAGCTAATAGTGGTGCCATGAGGCTCAGGAAATGAGGAAGAGAGCAGGAAGGTCCCATATTCAGAGTCATAGTGAATCATGCAGCAGAATCATTCACTGAGAACACCAGGGAAATCACTGCTGACTGTTGGCAAGGGCAGTTCTGTGCTGGTGACAAGTACAGGTGCAGATACTGTATCTTCCTGACCTTTCCTGGGTCACTGCCACACCTCAGCTGCCAAGGGACTGGCAGAGTGAATGTGTCAAGGGGTAAGGTAAAGTGCTCCTGAGGCATAGGGAAAAGATTGAGATGTTGTGCAGCCAAGGAGATGACAATGCTCCCCCAAATTACCCATGCATAAACCCATCTTATGTTTCTTGAGGGCAAAGTCACAGAACACTTATACTGGGAGGAAACCTGTGGAAGGCACTTGAAGAAATGTTAAGTGATTAGAATAGGGATAGTACTGAGTTTGCATTAAAAAATAAACAAACAAAGAACAGCCTCATAGGTACATACCTAAGAAAGGTCTTTATTTGAAGAACTCAGAGTAGTTGGCATGTAGGACTCATGTCCCACTTGACAGAGAATTGAAATTAAGGATTTGCTTCTGGTCTTTGCACAGGGCTGGGCATGGAATTTGCCACACTCTATCTCAGTATGCATATTGGAGGCTCAGTGGCCCTTTTGAGAATAGGAAATAACAGAGTTGGGACCTCCTGTCTATGCATCAAGTTACAATCTCCAAAAACTATCCTGAAGAAATAGTGGAGGCTGTGCACAATGGTGGCAGCACTGTTTATGACAGATAAAAATGAGAATCAACTTAAAAGTCCTTCAAAGGAGGATTCACTAAATCAATTGTGCTGTGTCTATAAAATGAAATGCTACAAGGTGACTGAAAAGACACTGTAGATACATATTTGTATCAAAAGATGAACATGATTTCTGAAGAAAAATATATCATGAAACAGTATTTTCTACAATTAAAAAAACCCCACTAAACACATATACACATAGAGGTTTTTAGCGTTAGATATCTGTTTTAAATATATACATGTAATTTCATCAAACAATATATGTGAAAATGTTAGCAGTGACCACACCTAGGTCATGGGATTGGTTTTTATTTTCTTCTGTTACTGAGCTCTTTCCTTTCTCATGCAGGCCTTGGACTAATCACTCCGCTAATCAGAGTTCTGAATCATCTTTCTGTGTAAAACAAACTTGTAAGGCACCTTCATTTTCTTTGTTTTCTACTTTTGGGTCCTCCAAAGTAGAGCAATGGTATCAATACTCTTTTCTATATTTTTACAGCATTCTCAATTTTTGTTATTTAACCTACTCCTAATTCCACAGCAACTGTTTAAAAACAACTTGTTTGATTGAGTCCTCTTAATGCAATTTTGTTTGCATAGAAATAGCTCTTTTACTGTTTTCTGATGTCATCATTTTTATGCACCTGAGCACATCGCATACTTATAGTAGCAGGTACAGCTTGGCATAGACAGTATGAACTCTTATGAATGCAACTGGTGAAATCAGAGGTGCCTGGGATGTTGAGGGGCAGCCTACTTGCCATAGGCCTTCTGCATGTCCTGGCATTCATCAGTAGGTTTAGGGAGGAATGAGGAGTATTTCTTATTGAGTTGGTTAAGTGAGGGTCAATCGATAGGGCTTATACCACATGTATATTTTGCCTTCATTACATCTACCCCTGCTCACATCTGCCTGTCTCCCCATTGACCTCACTCTGCAGAGTAGGGCACTGATACCCTCAGGCTTACTTCTAATGTATAAAGGCCTCCTCTCCCACTATGTGGAGGGTCTCATGCTGGCCATACTCTGTCCTTCCTGAAACTGGAATGAGGAGTACAACAAAGGATGGACTTGTTCTCATAGGCTCAGAACAAGGGCCCATCACTGTGTACCCTACTGACTTTCTCCCAGCAGCCTGTGTTAAGGACTCTGCATTTAGGGGCTGGATGCCGCCATCCCCGCCTAATCCCTGCTGCTATCTCATGCCCAGAGCAGCCTAGTTTTGCCTGTTATCCCTATGGATCTGTGTTTCCTCCATAGAAAATGATCTAAAAGGCCTGCACTAAATACTGATAGTATATGGTATGTCTGGGATATATCTAAAGGGACCTACAGTTCCACTGGTAGGTGAGGAATAGAATCCCTTTCTAAATGCTTTAATTAGTTGTTTAGGCATTATTATTATTATTACTATTATATTTCAGATTCCTTGGCACTTTATGTCTTTCTGCCAGCTGGGTTGTTGACCCCTTCAAAACCATGATTACATTTTGCAGACCAGTTTATGAGTCAATTGGCAGCTAACTGGCTCTTCACTGCCAAGTTCACATATTTTCTTTGTTGACACCTGAATATCCTATTGAGTTGGATTACATGGGACCTTACGAGCAGAATCTTACTAGGAATTCTGGGGGTAGAGGGTGGGGTGGCTTTTGTAGGAAAGATAATATCTTGGGTTTGATCAGTAGAAATTGTAAACAAAAATTCAAAATATGCCAACACCTGTATAATAGGTGTTGAATTATGAAAGGTCTTCAGTCTCCTACCGGAATTCAGGGAATCAGTCAAATGACTTTAGAATTGCTGATTATTTAGAATTATATTATTTATACCTAGTTGTCTCCTTAGAACTTCTTATCGTTTCTTTTTCAGATTGTTGAGCTGAGTAAATATTTTCTTCCATGTAGGTAAATAGCATCTCAAGAGCAAGTCATCACATTTTGCATTTTCCTTTTTTCTTTTCTGTAAAATTATGAAACCAAGAATTGTCACTTACTGATATTAGAATAAAAATTGCAGAAGTTTGACTACATTACAGAAGTTTGAGCCAGATGGGGACTTACACTAGTGATTTCCAGTTGATCAGGACCTAGCCTGCTACTTTTAAAGAGACAGAAGATTTTGTGTCAAAAATACATATTGACGGTATAATCCTAATAGATACTAGTATGTGCCATCCAGGGTATGACTTAGGGGTTTTTACTTTGAAGATGCTTTTCATCTGATTATAAATTTTTCCATGCCTGCTTGTTTGTTTTTGCAAGAATTATTTAATTCTTATATATTTGTGCTTTTTTATCATCACCAATGATGTTCTAGGTTTCTTTTGGAGATCACTTATAACTATCCACAAATTTATTGTTTAAAATTACAGAGTTCTTAGATAGTCAAGACTAGAGAACCATAAAATAAATCAAAATGGGGACTACCAGGGTGTCAGCCAAGTTTCTGCATTAGCTAAATAGTTCCCATTCATCCACTGATCTTTTAGTACCCAGTTCAAATTCTTAGAGCAGCATACTGAAGAATTAGGTTGATAGGGAATAGTTGAAGTTAAGACTACTAAATTCACAAATGCCAGAGATTTGTGTCATTACTTAGTTATATATACTGCCAATTTATTTCTTTTTTAATGAATCTATTGAGTTGCATAGAGATGATAATATGATTTCAGAACACACCCAGTAAATGAGAATAATACAAGGTACTATACTGAGCCCAGAAATTTTTATTTTTAATTTCAGGTTAATGTGAGGGTACAAACAACCAGGTCACAATTTTTGAATTTCTTAGATAGAGTCCTCTTTGTAGTTGTGTCCTGCACCCAAAAGATGAGCTATACACCCCTATCTTGTGCCCTTTAGATGGGAGCACACCAATCTCCCCTTAACTTCCCCCTTCCTCATCCTCCCTCCCCCCAACTTGAAGAGAATTAAGTTTTTCTCCTATGTGGGTATGTGTTAGATCATCTAGTAGCTTAATAAAAAAATTGAGTATATTGGATGCTTGCTTTTCTGTTCATGTGATATTTTATTAAGAAGAATGTGTTTCAACTCCATCCAAGTTAATACAAAAGATGCAAAGTCACCATCTTTTCTTAAGGCTGAATAGTACTGCATGGTATACATATACCACAGCTTGTTAATCTATTGCTAGGGTGATAGGCATTTAGATTGTTTCCACATCTTGGCTATTGTAAATTAAGCTGTGATAAATGTTCTAGTGCAAATGTCTTTATAATAAAATGATTTTTCTCTTCTGGGTAGATGCCTAGTGGTAGGATTGTGGGGTCAAATGTGAGGTCTAATTTGGGTTCTTTGAGGACAATTCATACTTCTTTCCAAAGAGGCCATATTAGTTTGCAGTCCTACCAACACTTTAAAAGTATTCCCCTTTCTCCACACCCACACCAGCATTTGTAACTCTGGGACTTTGTGATGTGGGCTATTCTTACTGGGGTTAGGTGATATCTCAGGGTGGTTTTGATTTGCATCTCTCTGATGATTAGGGATGATGAGTATTTTTTCATATGTTTGTTAGCCATTTGTCTATCTTCCTCAGGGAAGGTTCTGTTTATGTCTCTTGCCCAGTGATAGATTGCTTGCTCTTTTTGGTTGATTAATTTGATTTCTCTATAGATTCTAGTTATTAAGCCTTTGTAAGATTCATACCCTGACAATATCTGTTCCCATTTTGAAGGTTGTCTTTTTGTTTTAACTGTTGGGTCCTTAGCTGTGCAGAAGCTTTTGAGTTTAATTAAGTCCTATTTATTTATTTATTTTTATTGTTGTTGTGATTGGCACTGAAGTCTTCATCATGAAATCTTTTCCTAGGCAAACGTCATCAAGAGTTTTCCTCACACTTTCTTCCAGAATTTTTATTGCCTTATGTCATAGATTTAAATCTTTATTCATCTTGAGTCATTTTTGTAAGTGGTGAAATGTGAGGGTCAAATTTCAGTCTTTTACATGTGCTTATCCAGTTCTCCCAGCACCATTTATTGAATAGGGGTTCTTTTCCCTAGTATTTGTTTGGCTTATCAAATATCAGACAGCTGTAAGAGACTGGTTACATCTCTCAGTTTTCTATTCTCTTCAATATGTATATATCTTTGTTTTCGTGCCAATACCATGCTGCTTTGATCACTGTGGACTTGTAATATAACCTAAAGTCTGGTAGAGTGATGCCTCTGGCATTATTTTTAGTGCTAAGAATTGCCTTGGCTATACAGTTTTTTTCTGGTTCCATATGAAACGAACAATTATTTCTTCTAGTCCTTCAAAGTACAATGTTAGTATTTTAATGGGGATGGCATTGAATCTGTAGATTGCATTAGGTAGTAAAGACATTTTAGCAATGTTTATTCTTCCCAGCCAGGAGCATAGTATGTTCTTCCATTTGTTAATGTCTTTTGCTATTTCTTTTCTTAGGGTTTCGTAATTCTCTTTTTAGAGTTCTTTCACCTCTCTTTTTAGGCATATTCCTAGGTATTTCATTTTCTTTGATTTTATTTTGAAGGAAATTATATCTTTGATTAGCTTCTCAACTTGGCTGTTATTGGCATATACAAAGGCTACTGATTTGTGGACATTGATTTTATATCCTGAAACATTACTGTATTTCTTGATGACTTCCAGGAGTTTTGTGGTTCAGTCTCTGGGTTCTCTAAGTATAAGATCATATTGTCAGCAAAGGGTGAGAGTTTGACCTTCTCTGCCCCCTTTTGGATGCCCTTTATATCATTTTTTTGCCTGATTGCATTGGCTAGAACTTCTAGCACTATGTTGAATGGTAGTGGTGATAGAAGACATCCTCATCTTGTTCCTGTTCTAAGTGGAAAAGCTTTCAGTTTTACTCCATTCAGTAGGATATTAGCTGTGGGTTTGTCATAGATGGCTTCAATCAACTTAAGAAATCTGCCACTGATAGCTATGTTCTTAAGTGTTCTTGTTAGAAAAGGATACTGAAGTTTATCAATTTTCCCCCCCAATTTATTGAAAGGATCATATAGTCTTTGTTTCTGCTTTGGTTAATATGGTGAATTACATTTATGGATTTGCATCTGTTAAATCAGCCCTGCATACCTGGGTTGAAGCCTACTTGATTGTGATATATAATTTCTTTTTAATGTATAGCTGTAATCTATTAGCTAAGATTTTATTGAGTGTTTTTCATCAAAATTCATTAGTGAAGTTGGTCTGTTTTGAAAGTTGACCCCTTCTTTTCAGTTGGGTCCTTTCCTGGTTTGGTATCAGAGTGATGTTTGCTTCACAGAACATGCTGGGGAAGATTCCTTCCTTCTCAGTGTTTTGGAATAGGTTCTTCAGTTTGGGTACAAGTTCATCTTAGAAGGTTTGATAGAATTATGGTGTGAAGCCATCTGGTCCAGGGCTCTTTTTTTGTTGGAAGATATTTTTTATTGTTTCTTCAATCTCAGTGATTGGTATGGTTTGTTCAAGAGATCTATTTCTTCCTGCTTAAGTATAGAGAGAAGGTATGATTCCAGGTATTGGTCCATTTCCTCCACATTGTCAAATTTCTGGGAATAGAGTTTCTTGTAGTAGTCAGAAATAATCTCTTGTGTCTCAGTGGTATGTATTGTTTTCTCCCCTTTTTCTTTTCTGATTGAGGTTATAAAAATTTTCCTTTTATACTTTTAGTTAATCTAAGGCCAAAGGTTTATTGATTTTATTTGTCTTTTTGAAGAACCCACTTTTTGTTTCATTGATCCTTTGAGTAGTCCTTTTGTTTTCAATTTCATTTATTTATGACTTAATTTTAGTTATTTCTTTTTTTTTTTCTTCTGGGTTTGGGATTGGATTGTTCTTCCTTTTCAATTTCTTTAAGATGATTCATTAGACTGTTGATGTGCTGTCTTTCTATTTTTAAGATGTAGGTATCTAAATGTGATAAATTTCTCTCTGAGGATTGCTTTTGTAGTATCCCACAGGTTTTGGTAACTTGTAGCTTCATTGTTATGTTTGAGGAATTTTATCTTTATTTCTTCCTTAACCCAGCTATCATTCAGTATAAGGTTGTTTAATTTCCATATCTTTGCGTGGGGATGAAAATTTTTGTTGGAGTTTTTTTTTTTTTTCCTTGTGGTCTGAGAAGGTACAAGGTATAATTTCAATTCTTTTGATTTTCTTGAGGTTTGATTTGTGACCTCATATGATATGATCTATGTTCCATGGGCTGATGAGAAGCATGTGTATTCCTTAGCTTTGAGATAGTGTGTTCTGTATATGTCTATTAAGCCTATTTGTTCTAGGGTCACATTTAAGTTACTTGTATATTTAGTTACTTGTATGTTTGGTTTCTGTTTAGATGATCTGTTCAGTTCAACCAGAGGAATGTTAAAGTCTCCAGCAATTATGGTGTTATGGGATATCATATTGCTCAGACCATTAAGGTCTGATTCATAAATCTCAGAGCATTTAAGTTGGGCATGTAAATATTTAGAATTGAAATGTGCTTGTAATGTATTGTTCCCTTGACCAATATGAAGTGACCATCTTTATCTTTCTTATCTTTAGGTGCTTTAAATCCACTTCTATCTGAAAATAAGATGGTGACACTTCCTTTATTCTGATTTCCATGTTCCTGAAATACTGTTTCCCATCCCTTAACCCTGAATCTTGATTTTCCTTTCAAGGTTAAGTGTATTTCCTATGGACAGCATATGGATGGCGTGTGCTTTTTTTATCCAATCAGCCAGTCTGGGCCTCTTCGGTGGGGAATTCAGGCCATTCACATTTATTAAGAGAATTGATAAGTGTGGTGGATTTCTTTTCATCTTATTTTGTTAGAGTCCATTCTTTAGTTTTATCCTTTGGAAGCTAGGTTTTGTCCTGTAGTTTCTGAATGTTTACTTTGTTGGTGGTCCATTGCGATGTTCAGTGAGGAGAATAGGTCTAGGTATATCCTATAATAGGTCTGGGTGTTTCCTGTAGAGCTAGTCTTGCTGTGGTAAATTTCTTCAATGTTTGCATAGCCATAAAAGATTTAATGTCTCCATTGATTTTGAAGCTTACTTTAGCAGAATACTGGGCTGAAAATGGTTTTCTTTAAGAAGGTTACAAGTAGCTGACTATTTTCTTCTGGCTTGGAAAATTTCAGCTGAGAAATTCACTGTCACCCTGATGGATCTGTCCTTGTAGGTCAATTGGTGCTTATTCCTGGCTGCTTATAGAATTTTCTCTTTTGTCTTGACTTTGAACAGGTTCATCACAATGTGTCTTAGAGATGCTCTATTTGTTTGAAATGACCAAAAGCTCAATATCCCTCTAAAAGGAGTGTTATGGTATTTTTAGTGATACTTGGGAAGTTTTAATTTATGATATCCTCCAGTAGGGCTTCCATTCCTTTGGGATGTTCTTTTTCCTCTTCAGGAATATCTGTAATTCGTATGTTTGAACACTTCATGAAGTCCCATAATTCTCTGATAGAATATTGTGTTTTCTCTTTCTTCTTTTCTGCATCTTGAATTGCCTGGGTTAGCTCATGAGCTTTATCATCTAGCTCTGAGATTCTTTCTTCTCCATGGTCTAATATGTTATTGATACTTTCTACTGCATCTTTAAATTCCTTTGTTGACTCCTTAAGCTCTGCCATATCCTTTCTATCTTCTTCATATCTTTCATCCATTTTTTGGTTCTGTTTTTCCACTTTTGTTGTCAATTCCCTTTAATTGTTTTTGCCATCTATATTTTAAATTCCTTTTCTGTCATTTCCATTAATTCATTACAGGTAGAATCTTCTGCAGTAGCTACCTCATGATCCCTTGGGGGGCAGGTTTACTGGATGTTTTCTTTGTTGTTGGTCCATTGCCATGTTCAGTGAGGAGACTAGGTCTAGGTATATCCTGTAATAGGTCTGGGTATTTCCTGTAGAGCTAATCTTGTTGTAGTAAATTTCTTAGATGTTTGCATATCAGTAAAACACTTAATGTCTTCATTGATTTTGAAGTTTAGTTTAGCAGAATACTGGGCTGAAAATTGTTTAGAATAGTGGGTTCTATTCTGTTTTCTCATGTTGCCAGAATTTTTCTGTTAGTTCCTCCTCATATATGTTTTCTTCCTCTTCACTTCCTTCTTCTACTTTTTCCTTCTCATTATCTCCTTTGCTTTAAATTACCTTGTCTTAGAGTTTAGGTATCAAAATGGCCTTTTGGTATAAGGCCAAAAGAAAGGTAAGTGTAAAGAGCAAGAAGGGAGAAAGAAAATAAAATGATAAAGAGGAGACTAAAGGAAGGGGGTGGAATAAAAGAATTGAAGAAAAGGAAAGAAGAAGGACAGTAAGAGAATGACAGAAGAAATGGTGTTTAGTGGATGCTTTACCCACACTTGCAGTTTTAGGACCTTTGGGGGACTGGGCTGGGTGGGTCTCTCTAAGTGAGGAGCTCCTTATTAGCCTGGGCAAAAGCAAGACCCTCACCTTTGCCAAATATAGAATGAAATCAGCAGTATGGTGCTGTAGGGACCTATCAATACCTTCTTTCCAAAGGCAAAAGTTAGATGGACAGCCACAACCATGAGCTTATGGCCTTTTGCCAGACCAATGTCATGATAGCCCAGACTGAAAAAAATAATCAAAGTAGATAAAAAATTAAAAATATAATTGCATAAGATAAAGAAGAAAAAAGTGATATCTTAGCTATTGTATGAGAAATTTATGTGGGAAAGATGAGAAAAGTAGGAAAATATCTACCAAAAGAGAGAAACAGGAGATAAATGAAAATCAAGAAAGAATAAAAGGGGGCTGAAAAACTATAACAAAAATGGAGGAGCCCTTGCTATTGAAAAAAGTACTAGTGAAAAAAAATACAACCAAACAAAAAAACAAAAAGAACAACAATAACAACAGAGAAAAATAGAAGAAAAACACAAAGGGAAAAATTTAAAAAAGCAAAAAATATAAAACAACATATATGTGTGTATGTATGCATATATGTATACATATGTATATTGCAATATATTGCCGGGATACCAGGTGGTGTTAGAAGACAGAGAATACATGCTAGATTTTCTGTATATGATGGAGGTCAGAAACCATTCTCTGGTTGCAAAGGAGACCAAATCTTATCTTCCTGACTTCTTCCCAAAGCTCTCACCAGACTTCCAAGGAGACTCATCTGACAACAAAGGAGTTCTCTCAGGGGTGTGTGGGTGCTGCTCAGGTCACCCCAAGGATGG
Organism: Galagoides demidoff; assembly: GCA_963574575.1. NCBI lineage: Eukaryota > Metazoa > Chordata > Mammalia > Primates > Galagidae > Galagoides > Galagoides demidoff. Next base: position 56,080 of record CAUYQV010101629.1, read on the forward strand.
CTGCTGGAGCTCAGCACGCACACAGAGCCAGCTGCACACTAGGACTCTGTGGACTGTTCCTCCTGTGCGTGTGGTCTTCTCACAATGGCAGCACACTGCCAGCAGTCAAGCTGATGGGAGAACCACCCCACCCAGCATCTGATGCTGTTCAAGTATACTTGCTGTTCTAGCAATTAGCCCAATCCAAAACCAAAATATTCCAGGATGGCCCTTTCCTGTATCCAGCCCTCCACAGGAGAGCTGCCCAACTGGCTGGCCTCTGCCTGCTCCAAGCATCTGCCTTCCTTGTTTGTTTTCCTCAGCTCCAGACCTCCTTGTTTGCTCCTGAAGTTTCCTGCTATTTCATTGTGTCCCTAGGGTGATGTTTCTGTGACGATTCCCCCAGCCAGAGGTGGCTGATGTGTACTTTCCCCTGTCTCACCATGAGTAGCTGGCAAGGAGATGCTCTAATCTGCCATCTTGCTCCACCACTCCCAGTCCAGAACTTCTTGAGGAATTGCTTGACTACCAATCTGTAAATGATTTTTTAAAAAAAATTTCAGGACATATGATTAGATTACATTATTTGTAAAGTCAAGTCCTAGTTGTAGTTGAAATGAGAAGGCTGGCATGTTCAAGCTTTGGAGTTCAACTTTTCTAATTTGGAGTGGTCAATAGCTACATGTGGCTGGTGACTGCTTTACTGGATAGTGTCCCTCTAGGATAGTGCCTGGCACATGGAAAGTGGTGAGTAAGTGCTAACTGAATAAAGGAGTGAACTAAAACCTCTCAATCTTTTGC
>CAUYQV010101634.1:0-29804 GCA_963574575.1 Galagoides demidoff
CGCCAGCCACGTACACCTAAGGTGGAGGGTTCGAATCCCCAGCCCAGGCCCGCCAAACAACAATGATGGCTGCAACCAAAAAATGGCCAGGCGTTGTGGCGGGCTCCTGTGGTCCCAGCTACTTGGGAGGCTGAGGCAGGAGACTCGCATGAGCCCAGGAGTTGGAGGTTGCTATGAGCTGTGATGCCATGGCACTCTACCCAGGGGGATAGCTTGAGGCTCCGTGTCAAAAAAAAAAAACGTTCCCTGGCACAGAGAGAACACTTAAATACTTAACTCACAAATTTTAAAACTAAAAAATGTTGAATACAGAACATCCTTAGAAAATTCTCTTCCTGTCATAACAAAAAAAGTCAACATCCTTCATTTGGCAGAGGAAAAAGAAAAAATAGTTCTTTTGAACTATTTTTATCACTTTCGTATTTCTGACAACCGTCATGATCGGAAGCTTTTTTGGGTGAATTTCCAGCTAAAAATGAATGATGGTGTGGTACTCCCAGAAGAAGACCAATCCAAAATGTGGAATATATTTCCATCATGTCTGCTAGTATGACTTCGTCCCAAATATCAACTTTTTCTATACTTGGAGATAAGGAAAGTTTATTTGGCATATCAAACTGCAATAAGCACGGGAGTTGATTCAGAAACCTAGGTGCACTCACGTCAGACATAGATACACAGGAATGTTTTTAGCAGTATTGTTTGAAAGTATTAAACTATTGGAAATTATTTAGAAGTCCAACAATACCTGCTGGTAATACAAATTATATTAGTAATAACAAAATAACAGTTACAAAATAGCTGCTATGCCAATAACAACAACAAACCCTCCATTTACACTTGTGATCCTCAAAAATTTCTAATAAGTATTAATATGGCTCTTATTTTGTGGTTATATGCAGCAGTAAATGGTGTTGCATTGGTGGTATTTTTTGTTAGGCAGCTGTAGTTGTGATAGTGCCACATGACACTACCAATGCTCATCTCGATTGCTTATAATTCAAGGACTTACTATTCTTGGCCATAGTCTATGAATCCTGTTAGAATCTGCTAGGAATTTGTCCAAGCTGAGGGATGGGTTCAATTCTGTTCCATCTTTTCAAGTGTCTTTCTTCCGGTTATTGGTGAAAGGCGTACTTTATAGATTGCTCCCTGAAAGGCTTTATCTCTGTTAAGTGAACCACAGAGGAGGAAGAAAAGACGTTTACTGCAGTTCTCTGGTGATGCATTGCTTTTGTGAATAGAAGAAATCACAGGATAACCAACAGGACAGTTTGATAACTTCCAAAGGCTCTCCTGACACTGCAACCAAGTGTTTCCCTTGCAGCCAGTGCTTTGCACTAAAAACGTATGGATGTCATTTTTGTGGATCTTGTGAATGTGAACCTGAATCTCCTCAAGATAAATTTTATTTATCAAGCCTAAAGAGATCGTACATTTTTTGTATATGCATTTGATCCGCATGAAAAAGAAAATAAAAAGATATGTGGAGAGCATTCACAGCAGGGATGTCTAGCCCCCAGGAAGGCTGTTATTTCTGTTCTTCTCCACCTACCTGCCAGCAATATGTCCTCGAAAGAGGCTCTTTCTGACTACTTACAGCTGTCGCATCCAGATTGGCAATTTTCAAACATTTCTCTCTGCTTTACTTTCCTTCATAGCAGCATCATCTTTACAGGAAGGATATATATATAAACACAGATACATGGATATCATCTGTCTTCTCTTTTCTCCGCATTAACATATTCCATGAGTGCAGGAACTGAAATGCTGTCTTTGTTCCAATATTCTTTAGTCCATAATACATTCTTGGCCACAGAGAGAACCCTTAAATACTTAACTAACAAAATTCTAAAAGTGAAAATTATTGAATGCAAAGCATCCTCATTAATGCAGATCTCTCATGCCCTCCACCAGAAAAATCATCTGCCTTTCCTATGTCTTGCTTTCCCTTTCTTTCTTTCTTTTTTGTTTATTAAATCATATCTGTGTACATTAAAGCATTTGTGGGGTATACTGTTCTGGTTTTATATACAGTTTGAAATACTTTCATCAAAGTGCTTAACACAGCCTTTGCCACACTTTCTTAATTATTGTGCTAAGACATTTATACTCCACGCTTTTTCCCTTTCTTGCTTCTTCCATCTCCTCTGTTCGTCTTCCGTTTGTTAGTTGCAGTTCCAAATCACAATTACAGCTCCTGTAACAGAGGCTGGGGAATGTAGACTTTCAGCTGGACACAGAGCCAGAGGTGTGAATCTGAGCTGGATCTCTCCTGCTAACTCTTACCTTCATCCCTATTGCTCTGTGTCCAGTATTCAGGGTAGACTCACTGGAGGTCTCCTTTGCTTTCCAGCTTCCAAATGATTTTGATAAGTGAAGTGCATGGGCAAGATTAGGAAAGAAAATTATTTTTCCGGCTCCCTTCCTTAAGATTGCCGAGGACTGGCTGTATGGTGCAGCTGAATTCTCAGCTTGTGCCTGGCAGCTTCCTCAGTCTCTGTGTTCTAGGAACCAGTTGGTCCTGCTGATCCCTTAGGCCTGGGGGTGGTAATAATGGTCTTTATTGGTAGTAGCCCTTAGATACTACATTGGTGATTTCCTTTCACCTTGTGTGTACTCTGTAAGTGATTCCACAATTTTTTCTACTGTTCCCTGGAAACAAATGAAAACACAGACTGATGTGGCAACTGCCTACCTTTCCTTCTGGGCTCATAATAAAGTAGGAAACACAAGTGTTGTCTTCTAGAGAGGGTCCTCCATGTCAACTCAGTGCAAATAAAGCATCCCTATGTGTTTTATGGAATGAACTGACAGGCTGCAAGGTCCTGCTTCACTCCTGGGTCTGTGTCCTCACTGGAGAGACCATCCAGGGCACCTCCAGTCTAAGGCCAGACCACATAGATGTCAGATGTTTCCTTGGAGTGAAAGCTCCTTAAATGAAGGGAGCATGAGTTTTTACTCACTCCTCCAGCTTTGTAGCTCACGAGATGCTGTTTTGAGCCCCAGGTCTTGAGAAGGCTGCTTCGGACTTAAACAATACGGAAAATAAATATCTCACATTCCAATGCCCAAAGCAGGAAAGGCTACAACTTCAGTTAATTAGGACACTCAACAATGTCCTTAAGACCTAAAGCCCTTTTCCTCTCTCCATTCAGCTGTCCATTAGAAGTTTCATTGTGAGTACAAAGTGACTGTGAATAGAAATATGATCTATGTATTGAGAGAGAGAATGGGAATTTTCCTAATCAGAAACTGTACGGCTTTCCTTTTGGTTTGATTCTGGCAAGTCGTGTGGCAACTCCTGGACCAAACGCTGTCATTAACAGGATGCCAACCCCTAACTGGCTCCTGTAGGCTTGGAGCCAGCAGTGAGGTCCCATTTCTGAAGTATAAGGAAAAAGGTAAAGACTTGCATCAAATTCACAGTTCCTTAGGAATGAGAAAGAAATATGTATGTTCGTTGTTCAAGAATCATTTTATTAATCTTCTCAGCACTTTGCTTCTCCCGCTTCCATCCATCTCTTCTACTCCAGCTTGCCCACTTAGTGGCCCACGGTTAGGGCCCTGCATTTAACTAGTTACCAAGTCATCTTCACTTTGGAGTTGGCTATGAAGAGGCAATCAAGTCTTCTCATTAAGCAAGAAAAATATACGTCAGGGAAAGGAAATAAGAAACAACATAATTTCTAGCTTAACCCATTAGACATATGTTGAATACAACCTCATTCTGTAGGTAGTCTTGCCAGAGACTAATAATCATTGGTCCAATATTTAATGACTGTAACTCGTCACTTGGATGTATAAAAGAGGCCCTGACGTCATGTGCCCTACCCTAATAATGTGTAAGTATGTTTCCCCTCTTCTATTTAAGAAGAAGAAAAAAAAAATGGTCTGAATTCAAGTGCAGCTTTCACAACTAATCTTGAATTTGCACCATGCATTAGAACTAGCTTTTATTATCATCATTGTGTTTATTTAGTGTGTTTGTTTGTCGTTTCACGTAGCATTCACGTTCACAGCTCAAATATTTCCATTTTTCATCCTCGGGGTGATTTATTTCTATTTACTTTTAATTTCCTCGTGTAGTATTTCAAATTGTATCACAAGTTGTTATAAATGGTTGATACCAAATTATGTAGGGATATTACATTGCGGCTTAATGCCTGCATCTGATGTGGTTATTAAAATGGCAACAACATAAATCACCATAGCAACACAGAAAAGAATTTATAGCTCATTTCAAACTCTCAAGGCTGAAAATATTTTACAGCTATTGAAACCTTGGGTACGAAGCAATTCAAACATTTAACTGCTGAGTAATTGGGGTCCAGAAAATACATCAACCTAGATATTGAATTTTTAGAAGTCAATATTGAATAATGGCACAGGTCATTTCCTTTTAATTGTCTAGCCGTCGGAATGCTTGAGCACATACACTGTGACTTCACCCATGTGGCTTTATTTATGTTTCTTTCATAAACAGGCTACATTCTGAGAGTTAATTGTGTGGACAGGAAAAGTCACCACCTAATAAATGATGTTCTCCTTTACTGATAAATTTCCCTTAGCATGGCTCAGAGCAGGGTCTCCTTAGTCTCCATAGTAACTAATGCTATCTGAGAAGAAAAAGAAAAGAGTCAAAATAGGGAATATCACCAACAGCATGCACAATATATGCCCAGGATTACATGAGACGCCAGAAGATCATGCCTCTTTTTTCTTGCTTTTGTTGACAAGACGCATAAATCACTTGCTGTTTTACTCATTCATATACTAGAGCTGAAAAATGTAAGATGGTACCTGTGCTCTCATGTGATGTTTGTGAGATTGACTGATAACTACATGATGCCAGAAGCTTCTTTGTACTGTGTGTCCTCCTTTCATCAGCACATAAAGGAATATACCCTACCAGAAGTGGTAGGAAATAAAAAATAGTGGGATGGATTGAGCAAAGACCTCAGGGAGTGACCCTGACCCTTCTATTCACCTTCCACAGCTATTCCAATTCTTCCCTACTTCAGACTTCTTGAATAATTATCTTCTGCCTCAACCTATATCCTTCTGGTTATTCTTTCTTTGCTTCTTTCCTTCCAGTTCTCTACTGCAAAAGCACAGAGAAGCCATTGTTGAAACAGGAGCACGAGGAGATGGTAGAACGTCAGAAATTTGGCGAGACAAGCTGGAAGGTTGTGTTGGGGATAGAAGAGAGATCGGAAACATTCGTATAGTGAAAAAATATGTAGGATCCCATGTGAATGGATGCTGGATGAACGGATGAAGTTGGGCCATTTTAAGGAGATAGTTAAGTGGTTTTACCTGTAGGAGTAAGGAATTTCCAATTAGGCCAGAGTGCTCCACAGTGCCTCAGAGGGAGAATGATAAGCATTTGGGGTGATGCAATTCTTCACTATCTGGGACTGTTCATTCACATCAGGGTTTTGAGACCCTTTGGCCCCTATTCATTAAGTGTCCAAAGTGCTCCTTGATTAGTGTAAAAAACCACAAGCTTCCCCTTGGGTTTCTGAATCTTTCTGGGAATTGATGTACTACCTCTGGGGTGAAAACCAGTGGGGTGAGGTTAATATTATACTTAAGAAATAGCCTAACAATTCAATAAATAGCTGACTTTCAAGATGATAGTTATGTTTATCTGAAGTTGATCTTTGGTAGCAGCATACTCATGTGGGATAACAAGATAACTTAACTCCAAGAAGTTTTCAAAAATGTTTTAGTGTTCTCTTGAGCATTTGAAAGCAATCATGCTGTAATTCATTTCCTCATGACTCCCATTCACCTAAATCTCAGGGTAGATGTGCTTGATACATTTGTCAAATTCTTGGATGATCAAGACTTGCTGAGATTAGGTTGTGATGCTGCTGGTCAGTCAAGGTCATGGTCACAGGCCATGACTCCTCTCAGTACAGCTAACTCGCTGGAAACTTGTTGGTCATATTTCTCACCTGTTCTCAGCTCCAGGTAAAAGATGCATCACAAAACAGATTTTATGGTAATAAAAATGAATTTTCATTTTTTAATGACCATAATCAAGGCAGAAAGCTTTGACAATAGACGACTTAAAAGAAAAACTAAAGTAAAACACTACCTGGGAGGACATTTGCAGAATTTACAGAGGCAGGCAGAATAACACAAACCACTTGCTTCTCTCAGCTGCTTCCTTTCAGGGACAAGATTCAAGTCCTAATTTTATTATTTAACCTGCTGGGAAGCCATGGGGTCAGCCTCTCTAAACACTAGTTTTCTTATTTGTGAACTTGGAATTAAAATTTCCTTTTCTATTGACTTAGTTCTAAGGAAAATATGACCAATGAATGCAAAATCCTTATCATCATAAAGTTTTAGTAATTGCTAACTATTATTTATCATTAATATGGTTGTTACGTAGGGTTAATTCCAAAATAACTCAAGTATTTTCTTTCATTTGAAGTACCAATCTTCTCACAGTGACGTACCTAAATTTTGATGATAGTTGGATTAACATTTGGGTAGTGCTGTACACCTATGTACGACTTCCAGAATATTAAATGACTCAGAATCTAGAATAGTAACAGCATATCACAATGTCCCCATACGCCTTCTCAGTCAATACTAGACACCTGCTACTTCCTTCAGAAAAGGGAGAGGAGAATTAATCTATAATCATAATTTCATGTATTTTTAAAATGCATGCAATGGGAATTATTCAGTATAGATTATTTTGTATTTGGCTTCTCCTGCCTTTTTTTTTTTTACTTTTTTTAGACAAGTGATATTTCTTCATATTGCTGTGTAGAAATCATTTTTTTTTAATTGCAACATTCAATTCTTTGCTATATTGCAATATTCAGTTGTAAGAACATACTGTACTGTATTTACCCATCCTCCTGCTTGTGGGCATGTCGGTGGTTTCCAGATGTGGTTCTCAGAAGAAATCAGATCTTTTAGAGAATGAATTTCTCTCAGGGTTCAATCCAGGGAACTTCTGGGTCACCAGATATAGATTTAGTAGACAATAGTGCTATAAATTTTTGGACATCCAAAGTAATGACACCTTCATCCCTCAACATTAACTGTCCCTCACCTAAGTGTGTCTCCACCAATTGTGTTTCCCTGACTGTCAGTTGAATCAGCCATGACGCTTGGTGCCATTTTATGTTCTCGGTTATCTGAGAAACCTGTGCGTTCTAGTTGCGTGTGATAGTCAAAGGGAATACACACAAGCTTATCTGTTCTTTACTTCTTCTCTTATTGAAAATCCTGATCATAAAGTCTGCACCACTGATTGCACCCCATTACTTTACTTTCGGCTCATATCTTGGCACCCCCTAATGTTCCTTTTACTTCAATTACCTTGTCACAGAAATGAAAACCTGTTGATAGAAAGAGAGATAATGAAAGGAAAAGACTAGCTAGAAACTCAGGGTGCTGTATTTCAGCCTAACCTTGTGAAACTGCAAACAACCAACGTCAGGAACCTTTTTCGTGTTCCTGTTTTTATTGCTTTCCCACCCCCCTGAGAGGGCTGCGATTTCAGAAGGTGTAATCCAGGCAAAGTCGCCTCCACACCCACCTGCGCATTTGCCCTTCTGCCGCAGAGCAAAGCAAGTTCTACAAGCTTAGCCTTTGTCCCAGTGGCTTAAGCAGGACTCCCGGCTGATTCTGAAACATTCAAATTAGGGACCTGCTGTGACTTTGCTCTTGGACATCAAATGAAGCACTTTCACAGCAGAGAGTGAAAATGTACCTTAGAATGGATGAATTCTAAGAAGTCTCAGCCTTAGCCTAGCAGCTCAAAGTGCCTTGTTTCTAAGCCTCCAGACAGGAAAAACAAAACAGAACAAAAACCACAGCAAGACAAAATTTTGGAGCCGGGTATAGGTTCACACATAATCATTTGTGAGAACAGAGCAAGATCCCATTTCCCCCTTCACCCACTTTCCACCAGTGGTTATATCCTGCAAAACTGTGTAGAACAAGATCACAGCCAAAAGATGACACTGATACCATCCGTCTGCTTATTCTGATTTTGCCAGTTTTACTTTGCATGCATCTACTTCTATACCATTTTGTCACATGTGTAGATTTTTGTACTTTCAAGATTGTAACTTCTTTTAAATGAGTAAAACATTCCTCTCTTCTCGCCCCCTCCCCCCGCCCCGAAAAAAGAGAGACCTATCCAAACACAAATTTTGCTACCCAGGGTCTCATCTCCACAAGGAATCAGGGTAAAGAGGACCTGGTCTCATGACCCTCATCCCCAGAGGCTGTTACTGTGTTATCTCTCAGGGCAAAGGGCAATTAGGTTGCAGATGAGCTTAAGACTTCTCATCAACTGACTTTAAAACAGAGATTATCTTGGGGTATCCAGGTGGGCCCAAAGTCATCACAAAGGTTGGAAGAAGACACGTGTCAGAGCCCCTTGATATGAGAAAGACTGAGCCAACCCTTGCTATACAGGTGGCTCTAGAAGCTTAAAAAGCCAAAGGTCCTTGAACAACAGGGGTGAGAGTTGCCAAGACCTTGTACAGTAGAAAATTCTAGCACAAATTTTGATTTTCCCCAAATCTTTCCTAATGGTTTTATAAATAATGCAACAGTGAATTAGCACATATTTTTTATGATGCATGTGCTATAGACAGTGTTCTCACAATAGAGTAAGCCAGAGAGGAGAAAATGTTATTAGCAGAATCTTAAAGAGGAGATTTGCTGCTTACTATTTATTAAGTGGAGTGGCTTATCATAAAGGTCTGAAAGAGGAGAGACAGGTCTTGCCAACTCAGAGTTGGCAGAGGCAGAAGAAAGGTCACACATGCACGGGCCCGTGCAGTTCAAACCCATGTTGTGCAAGGAGCAGCTGTATGCGGGTTCTCCCCTAGAGCGTTTAGAGAGAAACACAACCTGCCAACCTCTGAACTCTAGCTCCGTGAGACTCACTGAGGACTTCCGACTTTCAAAATTGTGAGATAACTAATTTGTATTGGTTTGTTAGGACATGTTAGGAGACCTTTCTGTTTTCTATGGAGGCCCTAGAGCTTCTTACTTTGAGATAAGCCAGTGTTTTCCCAAATTGTAAGGTCAGCACATGGAGGTCCAAGAAAGGAGGGACGATGATGCCGTATAGCAGTCAGGGACAGTTGCTTGGGAGAGGAGGAAGTGAAGGAAACACAGTTGAACCTGGAAGGATGGGGACAATCCCTTAAAGCTTCAGGGCCCCTGTGTTTCAACCAGTCACAACACTGGACTTTTAATTCAGGAACTTGTGTAAGCCATTGTCCTTTTAACCTCTGTTACCTGAATTACCTACTGGCAAAGATAAAAATCACCTTGACAAAAAACCCTAAATAAGTTGGGATATTTTTACCATTTCCAGTTTTCTTTTACACGTATCGTAAATTCCAATCATGTCAAAGTTTCCTATACAATTATGAATTCTCTTGTGAATACATGGTCCTGGACACTTGCTAGATGCTGGGATGCAATCACGAAGGCAGGTCTGGAGCTTGCATTGACTGACATTGTAACCTAAAGGAAGTGTTATAATAAGAAGCAGGCAAAGAGTTACTCCATAATAAAAGATGGCCTACCATGATGTACAGATACCACAGTTTGTCAATCCATTCCTGGTGGAGGGCATTTAGGTTGTTTCCACACTTTGGCCATTATAAATTGAGTTTCAATAAACAGTCTAGTGCAAATGTCCTTATGATAAAATGATTGTGTTTATTGGAGACTTTACATCTTTTATATTAACCTGCATCGAGTTGGAATACATTCTTCTTAGTAAAGTATCCCAAGAATGGAGAAGCAAGAATCCAATGCACTCAATTCTAATATGAAGCCAGTAGACGATCTAATACATAGCCTCATAAGAGGAAAAGTCAAATCAATTTTGGGTGGGGGGTAGGAGGACAAGCAAGTGGGGAGAGGGGAGGTGGGAGGGAAATGAACCGTTATAGTGTATGGCACAGCTCTTGGGGGCGGGACACAATTATTAGAGGGACTTTACCTAACAAATGCAACTAGTGTATCCTAATTCTTTGTATCCTCACTGAAACCCAAACAATAAAAAAAAAAAAGACAAAAATAAAAGATGGCCTTCGAGGAAATCTGTTGAAAGTTAAGGTTAAGGGACGTCCCTGAAGAATTACTTAGCTCTAATGTTGGAAGGAAGGGGAGAAAGCCAGCAAGGGGATTTTGCCAGGATCTCCCAGAGGCTTGGGAAGACTCAGTCAAGGTCCACATGTTCAGCCTCTTTAGTTTATGGAGAAAATGCACAAACAATTGTAGTATATAAGAATGTTTTTTATTAAAAAGATCCTTATTTCTGATAGCCACATGCAAGTTTAACATCTCAACACATATGTTTATCTGTGACCTTAGGTGGTTAGAAATCTGTATCTCATGTCCCTTCTGCCTCCCTGCTCTCTGTCCCACGATATAACTGGCTGTGCACCTTCAATGTCGTGATTAAAACTTAAACTGGATGATTTTGATGATATAGATGGCATTTTTCTTTTTTATTAAATGAACCCAGAATGTAAAAGGAGAAAGCCCTGGTTAAACCGACATGGTAGCATCGTCTACACAGAACTTAAGGCTGCCTTGGATACATTGTTCCTCTGAACATCTGTCCATGATTGATTTGTAGATTCGAAAATAAAGCCTGTGTCTCCTCTACGTTCATTATAGCCAATAAGGGTGGATGGGAATAAATAATCATAACATTATCTCTTTGCATTACACTATTATTCCATTATCCAACTTGGCATGCCCCTGGAACCAATTAACAGTAAATTATTTATATTAACAGCTGTTGTGAAGTATATTCCAGCTGTTGCTCCATGAAGCACATCTTGCAGTTTTTAAATTTTGCCCAAGGCCCATGTAAAGAAACCAAATCGTCACATGAAAGGGATTTTTTTAAATCCTGTCTTCAAATATAAAGAAATACGCCCACACAGAGTCTGTCCCCATGGAGGGACAAAACTCCAATCCTTGCTGCCTGGCCTGCTGCGAGCTTGCAGGATGGGACTCTTGCTCGTTTATTCTGTGTGAGATCTAACGTGGAAGCAGGGGCAATGGGTTCTGCCCACCCCAAATCCAGAGCCTTTCAGGTGCGGTCATAACACCGAGATTTGTCACGTAGAGTAGGAGAGATCAAAGGGTGATGCTCTCAAGATGCCACTCCTGCTTCCTGTGTAAAATGCTGCTTCGAACAAGACGCTTTCATGTAAATCAAAGCAAAATTTACAAGGAAGTCAAAATGATGACAACTTCCAAGAGAAATAAATTGAGATCCTTTGGGTTTGTCTTGTATTTCCTTACCACATCAAAACATACCAATTCAGTATCTCATGCCCTCAATACGCTCTCTGGCATTCGAAAGAGAAAAGCTCGGTCGTGGAGACGCCGAGTTGGAACAATATGTTCAGGAACTGGTAGCAGATTGACAAAATTCAGATGAAAGTTTCCATTTTAGAGGGAGCCTTTTGGGAAAGTAAGGGGGGCTCTGCGGGGAGAATTTTAGGAACTTTCACAAAAAAGGTATGGAGAGACGAGTCTGGATGGTGGTGTGTTTCCCGACAGCGTCAGTAAAGTGGAGCCATCTTAAGTTCTTTATTCAAATAGTTGCATTCCATCTTTTCTTTGGTAACGTCTCAGGAAACGTAAGCTCATGTGCCCTCCAAATGTCAGAATCTTTTTAAGCCCACCAAATGTTTTCTTTTCAAAGACATTCACGCTGTCTTTATCCTGTGTTCACTGGAAAAGTAGGGCAGTGAGGCAGGGTGCAGTGGCTCACACCTGTAATCCTAACCCTCTGGGAGGCCAGATGCCGGTGGATCACTTAGGCTAGGAGTTCAAGAGCAGCCTGAGCAAGAATGAGACCCTGTCTCTACGAAAAATAGAAAAAAATATTTAAAAAATGAGGGTGTTGTGTTGGGAACCTGCAGTCTCAGCTACTTGGGAGGCTGGGGCAGGGGATTGCTTAAGCCCAGGAGTTTGAGGTTGCTATGACCTTGACTGATGCCACCATACTCTAGCCAGGGAGACAGAGTGAGACACTGTCTCAAAGAACAAACAAACAAAAGCTAGGGAAGCACGTACTGATAATACTTCTTTCATTTCTATGGATGGTTCCAGCTCTGAGAGCAAATGTATATTTGCCTGAGAAAGTAAGAATAATCCTCCACCTTCACCCACACCCACACCCACACAAGTACCTGCACACTACTCCACAGGGAGCCAAATGTGAGGCTGCAGAGAACTTTAAAAAAGCTGAAACTTCAGCATAAAATAGTGAAGCTCCTCAATGCTTTCACAGTTAAACTCTGCGTGGGCGGGTGAGGATCTTGAGTTGCCTTCCACATTGAGCTGTGGCATTGTAGAGCTAGAGACTCACAGGCACAGAAAGAAATATTTCCCGGGTGAACAATACATGCACTTCAGTGCCAGTGTAAACACTTGTGAATAATAGGTACTGAAATTTCAGATAGAAGGAGGAATAACATTTTTATATCAACAGTGGTGTCAAAACCGTGGCTAATGCACTGGTCATTCCACAGTGAAATTTGGTAACAAGAGTGGAGTTACAAGACAGAAAAATTGCACCCCAAACCACTGCAAAATAGTGAGCCTGTTTTCTCCTGGCTGTCCCAAAGTTAAATATTCACTTAGCAAATATTTATCCAGAATCTGCAATGCTCAGTACTAATGACGTTTTAGGTGACGTAGGTATATGTGCATCAGAGCCATAAACAGCTCAGTGAGGGATTCTGACTTCATGCCATCTTTATTTGTATTAATTTAATGTTTCCCTTTTCATTTTTAAACTTTTTATATCACAATATTAAGGGGGTACAAATGTTTTGAGTTGCATGGATTGCTTCCCTAACGCTTTTGTCACAGCTGCAAGTGGGCCCCTCACCCAGATGGCTCTCACTGTGCACACTGGGTGAGTGTTTGCCATGCTGTTATTCTTAGAACCAAATATCTGCGTTGTTTTCTGCAGCTAAGCCCCACCCTCTGTCCATCTTTGGGCATGAGCCCTTGCCTGCCCTCTCAGCTTCAGTAGGATCATTGTCCTTCAAAGTCCTTTATCTCTCTGTCCACATCCGACCCTCAGTCTGAACATGGAGGTTCTGATCTCATGCAGGAACTTATCAGACAGGCAGCTTTGCCTCTTCTTCCTGGGCTTTTCTCAGTCCTTGATCTCTGGTCCCTTCTTCCCTAATGCAGTTCCTTCCATCATCAGCCAACACAAGCAAGACCAAAAAAATGCTTAAACAACTCCATTTTATTTTCCAGTGTGTGGCAAGCGGTCACTTCTTACCATCCATTTCTTGGCATAAGTCCTACTTGGAATTCTCACCAAAGCAGAGCCTGACACAAGATGGTAAGGGCAGGTGTATGTGTGAAAGTCAATCCCAAAATCATGGTGAGGGAGCGTGAGGTAGGGGAAAAAGAAAGCCAGTAAAAGTGTGTGTCAGTGAGTGGCTCTCCCTTTTGGTTACGGGTTCCTCATTTTCCCTGGGAACTCCCTAAGGAACCATGTGCTATGCGCCTCAGAAGAGACAAGCTCTGGGCAGGGAGCCTGGGCTGCTTGTCTACAACCCCCGCCTCCCTTTGGTGGAGGGATGCTGTCAGAAGGATGCCTCGGGTGTCTGTCATCAGGCTGAGCACCTTCTGCAAGCCCGGAGACAGCCCTCACACAGAGAGGCAGAGGAACCCTGGAAGCCTCTGGGTGCACACGCACTGCCCTCAGAGCATCACATGGATTCAGCAGTGGGCAAGGCAGTCGTGGGGTCAGTCACCAACAGAACCTTCTTCCTCACATCTCACACCCACTAGGAACCCTCTTCCCTCACATCTGAAAAGGCCTGTCCTTCAGTTTCTGGTCTCTGCTCCAGTGTCCCCTCTCAGGGGCATCTTCTCTGACCATTCTACTAAAAATTATATGCCTTTGTCCCCAGAAGAACTTCCTATGATTTCTGCTTGTTAGCTCTGAAACCCAGCACACTACATATTCCGTGTGTGTATGTGAGAGGTAGAGATTGTGGTTCTCTTTCCTATTACTGTTAGCTCCAGGGGGGCAGGGGCACAGTGGACAAGGTCCCTGTCCTTTTAGGGTTTCTATTCTAGGGAGTCGGGAATGGGTGAACATACGCAGTGAAGAAGCAAATCATATATATCATACATATGTATCATATACACACACCTCTGTATGTTGACCATCCACAGGACTGTAACAAACTGGTCGACATAAAGAGGTGGTCAACATAAGGAAGTAGGCCTACTGTACTGATATGTACAAGTGGAGCATGTCTGGTCTATGAAAATTAGGTCAACTGAAGGAGGTGGTCGCTGTGGGGTGGGGGTCAGCTATGGAGGTTCTTCCCTGTATGTGTGGTATACATGTGTGTGTGTGTGTGTGTGTGTGTGTGTGTGTGTGTGTGTGCATCCAAAAAGTATTCAGCCATGTGATATGATAAATAGAGACACACATCATGGCTGGATACTTTTTGGTGAATTAGTCCTGGTGAAATAAATCTGGGTAGCAACAGTTGGGTACAGGGTGAAAATTGGTCAGAATCTGTGTATCTTTCAAGAAGGCAGCAAATGGATTTCCTGATTGCTTGGTATGAGTGAAAGGAATTAGTCTGAAGCGAGTTAGAGGCTTTGGCCTTATAGACCTGGAAATACAAGATGCCATCAATTGAGACAGGATTGGCTGCCTAGGACCTCAGGTATCTGACTATGGCATGGAGCAGGTAGGGGCCAGAGCTGGCAACTGTGCCTTTGAGGTGAACTTTGGTGGTCTGTGGCTCAAGAGCACTGTGGACTAGGTCTTGGCATGGACGTTGGTATATGGGTGCAGACACCTTCAGGGTACCCTCTGAAGTAGCAGACTTGATGGGACCTAGTATCAAAGCACAGTGGTCTTTGAGGAGTGACAGACACTCAAGTTTCCTTGGACAGCTCCGTGCCACCAAAACCAAGGGGTCCATCCACCGAGCATCTGCTGAAATCCCAAAGTTTGATAATGCCATGTGGTGTAACAGCAATGAGTGGCTAGTTGCATCTCAATTTATAAACTTTATATAGGCTTTAAGTCCCCCTTCACATATAATAAGATACCAAAACCATCAAAAGTAGAAACTAGCAAATCATTCACATCCCCACGTCCCCATGTCCATTGTTGTCATCCAATTCCACACCATTATCTTCCCTTTACTGGACACACGAATTCCCTGACCCGTTTTCAGGATTCCCTTCTTGCCATATGCCAGAAATATCATTTTAAATACTAAATTGTATCATGACATATCTTATTCAAAGCTTTCAATTCTATCTCATTACATCTGGAATTAAGAGTACACGTATATTTCAAGAGTGGTTGATGAGGTCCAAGCCCAGCTCACCGTGCCCCTTCCTCTCTGCCCAGGCCCCCTTATCTTCCTCCCTGGGCAGCTCCTGGTTAACTGTAGTGTTACTTGGATGCAGAGTGACTTTTATCACTTAAGATAAAACCAAACTCATACCTGAGCACCCAGAGGTAAATGACTGATTGACTTAGGTCTGCAACATTGGGTAGAAAGCAATATTTGAATAGAAAGTTTAGTTTGGGCCATTTCAAAAGATGTGTGTGAGTCACGGGTAGGAGGGGGATGGCAGCTGCCAGTGCACACAGCACTAAGAGCCACCGAGCTGTAACGCTTGTAAGCAATTCATCAATCTTGGCAGCAAGACTTTGATGTTGATTAAGTAGGTGAGCACAGGGGGAAGGAGAAAAGATGCTCTTGCCACGTTGCCTTGGCGCTCGCCTTTTCTCCAGACAGCAGGGCAAGGGAGCTTCTGCTTCCAAGCCATGAATTATGAACAGATTGAAGGAACTCACTTTGTGGGACAATTCTCTTCTTCTTCCACTCCCCCTGTGCTATGCAGCCCAATGTACGATCTGCTTAATAAGCCACAAATAAACCCTTAATGACAGGAAGGACCAGATACAGGGCCCACAGTGACCCACACTGTGTCCAGGATCAGTCCCCAACACTTGTCACTTCCCCTCCACAGGGTTTGTTGACTTGAGAAACCCTAAATGACGCCCAGCACTTGCTTCATGCTTTCTGCTTCCATCGTCTTCCAAAGCCTGCATTGAAAGCAGCTCTTTGGGTAAATTGTAATGCATATGTTTTCCATTATTTAGTCAATTGACAACCATTTATCAAATGTGTGTTAGTTTGTTAGCTAACAGACACTAGGAAAAAAGAAAATGTAGGACCCGCCTTCGTGGAATGTAATTCTCGTGAGGAACATATGGAGAAAATGAGTATTTATAGCATTTTAATTACAACCCTTTAAAATAGAATATAGAAAAATTAAGGATGGAAGAGATGAGGATCTGAGTGTGCTATCCCATCAAGAAAGTGAACATGCATTGTTTCAGGCCAGGGGGCCATCACACCTATCATTGTAGTTTTCCTGGTCTGGGGTACCCAAAAAGCACACTAAAAGCCACAATTTAAGCCTTATGCAAGGTATGTATATAACAAAAACATGTGTAACCCCTTAATAGCTTGAAATTTTAGAAGTCTTATTTAAATGCTTCTATTTATTTGGTTGAGGAGTACTTTCCTTACCCCATAGAAGAAATGGAACCAGTTCATGAGGAAGGGATGGTTTCTGCCTGGTAATAGTTGCATCGGAAAGAGGCTGCAGGTGACGTGTGGGTTGGATTTAATATGAGATCCTGAGAATCAAATATTTCTCCCTCAACAACTGTTTCCCCACTGGGCAGGGAGAGAAGAGGAATGAGGTGAGATCTAAGCCAAATACTTCTACATGGTATCATATCAAAGTCAAGTGCACTCATTATTAATAAGAGTGTTCTATCAATGTTGGGCTTCCTGGATTTGAAAATCATGTGGTTAGAAAAAGCATATACTTTTACCTTTTACTTAGAAAAATACAATGGAGTATGTACAGGGTGAGATGCAATGTCTTATGCAACTTACTGTCAATGGTTCATTAAAAATTGTACATGCTTGTCTTCATGGGAAGGGGAGACTAATAATACAAATACAGCAAAATGTTACCTATTGTTTTTTATTTTTTTATTTTATTTTTATTTTTTTTTTATTGAATAGTAACTATGTACATTAATGCACTTCTGGGGTACAGTGTGGGGTTTTCACATGCAATCCGAAATACTTCCATCAAACTGGTCAACACAGCCTTCATGTCATTTTCTCAGTTGTTGTTTTAAAACATTCACATTCTACTCTTAGAAAGATTCACTTGTAACCCTGTAAGATAAACCTCAGAAGTGATCCCTCCAATCCTCCTCCCTCCACCCATTCCACCCTCCCTTCTCCCTCCCCCCTCCCCATATTCTTAGGCTATTTGGTTATAGCTTTCATATAAAAGGTATAAATTAGTTTCATAATAGGGGTGTGTACATTGGATACTTTTTCCTCCATTCTTGCGATACTTTGCTCAGAAGAACATTATCCAGCTCCATCGGTGTGAACATGAAGGACGTAAAGTCGCCATCCTTCTTAATGGCTGCGTAGTATTCCATGGTGTACATATACCACAGTTTGTTGATCCATTCGTGGATCGATGGGCGCTTGAAATATTTTATAGACAAACAAAAATCCTTTCTAAGAACAGGATGGGTTTCATGAAAAAATACATGGAGAATGATAATTTGTCTGAGATGGCTCTTACCTATAAAATCAACTTCCTATGGATTTATATTGGTCAGGATGAGTAAGTCAAGAAGAAAATAAGGTAGGAGTATGTTTTTGGCATAGTTTGCTATTTGAATAACTGGAAAGCTGGTAACTTTATCTGTGGGAATGTGCCCAACTCCAGGTGGCCCATGGGTGGATTCTCAGTGTGTCCTCTTTTTCCCCTCATCCTCCATTCTATAGTTTTGGTGAACCTCCATAAACACTACTGAATATTCCCAACTTCAGATAATCTATTCTTCTTTGTCTGTAAGTATGAATCCAATGTGCTGCAGGCTATTCCTGACTACTCCTAGTAAGATCAGCCCTCATCACAGAGTCCCCGAACTGCAGACACAGGTGTGGACGTAGACAGAAGGGACTCTTCTACATTGCTGGTGAGATTACAAACTTATACAGTTAATTAGTCAAAGAACTAAAAGTAGACTTTCTATTTCATCCTGCAATCCCATTACTAGGTATCTGCCAAGAAAAACAAAAATCATTTTACCACAAAAACATTTACACAAGAATGTTTATTGTAGCTCAATTCATAATTGCCCAGTCACAGAAGCAACTCAAATGTCCATCAACCCATGAATGGATCAACAAACTGCGGTATATGTATGCTATGAAATACAATTCAGTCATTAAAAAATGATAGAGGGCGGCACCTATAGCTCAGTGAGTAGGGCACTGGCCCCATATACTGAGGGTAGTGGGTTCAAACCCAACCCCAGCCAAACTGCAACAAAAAAAATAGCCAGGCATTGTGGTGGGCACCTGTAAACCCAGCTACTCGGGAGGCTGAGGCAAGAGAATCACCTAAGCCCAAGAGCTGGAGGTTGCTGTGAGCTGTGACACCACAGGACTCTACTGGGGGGAGAAAGTGAGACTCTGTCTCAAAAATTAAAAAAAAAAATAGAAACTTTACATCTTTTACATTTACCTGGATGGAGTTAAATACATTCTTCTTAGTAAAGTATCTCAAGAATGGAAAAATAGGGCAGAACCTGTGGCTCAAAAGAGTAGGGTACAGGCACCCCTGGTCAAAAACTGCAAAAAAAAGAAAAAGAATGGCAAAATAAATATCCAATGTGCTCAATACTAATATGAAACCAATATATGAACAATTACATGCTCATATGAACAAAGAAACACCAATATAGTCTAGTAAAGGGTCAGGGGGAGGGGAAGGAGGAGGAGAAAGGACTATTGGCAGAGGAGGGAGGGCATGAGGCAGGCTCTGGCTCTCATCTAATATGCACATTGTGAGAGGGTATAACAGGCCCACTGAGTGAGGGGCTCCTTTACAACTGGAACTTTACCCTGGAAGTGAGAAAAATTTAATCTAAAATTTTGTATCCTCATATTAATTTGAAATAATAAATAAATACAACAAAAAGCAAAAAATTAATTTGTTCTTAACAAAACTGACAGAAATAAAAAGAAAAAGAAATGGCCATTTAGATAGTACAGTAACTAATGATGTGACTTTTTTAGAAAATAACCCTTGGCTCGGCGCTTGTGGCTCAAGTGGCTGGGTCAATGGCCACCGTACACCCAAGGTGACAGGTTCGAGTCCAGCCTGAACCCGCCAGACAACAAGGATGGCTGCAACCAAAAAAACATAGCCAGGCATTGTGGCGGGCGCCTGTGGTCCCAGCTACTCCGGAGGCTGAGGCAGGAAACTCACTTGAGACCAGGAGTTGGAGGTTGCTGTGAGCTATGATGCCACAGCACTCTACCCAGGGGGACAGCTTGAGTCTTCTGTCTCAAAAAAAAAAAAAAAGAGAGAGAAAAGAACCCCCGTGTTTTTCAACAGTGTGGTCAGTGCCTGCATCATCTGCTATATTCCACTTACAACTCTTTTGAGTGTTGACTGGCACCATCCTGCACAGCTGGTGTCAGTTTGATTCCCAACTGCCCACTCTAGACCAGCTGAGCCTCCAGAGCACCTCAAACATGTGAGTAACAACTGAGCCTCTAGAACAACTAGAATATGTGTTTGTATGTGTGCATGTACAATAAAGATTGTATTGAGATAAAAAATATGCCTATAATAGCAATAAAATAGATAATGCTTTATTGCAAATTCCATAAACCCAGTAGATTTTTGCAAAGTTATTTCTATTTGGTTTGTATCTCATCTGGATAGCCAATTAAGTCATAAATCAACCATAACTTGACACTTTTTGCACTATTTATAAAGTGATGGGAGATATTCAATCTGCTTTATTTAATTGTTCCATACAAATTCCTGAGTCTAGGTGGTCCACAGGAAAAACCAAAAAAACCCACTTTGTATGATTTGGCCCTTTCTGTTTTTTTCTTTATTAAATCATAATGATGTACATTGATGCATTTATGGGGTGCCATGTACTGATTTGATATGCAATGTGAAATCCTTAGTTTGAACAGGTCAACACATCCATCACCTCGCTTACTTATTTGTTGTGGTAAGACAGTTATGCTCTTAATAGTTTCAAAATGGACCATTGCATTATACATATTAGGTGAGGTCCCCCCATATACCGTCCCTCTTCCTGGCCACCCCTCCGCTCTTCTCTCCCCCTCCTCTTTATTTCTGGACTATAGTTATGTTTTATCTTTTGTACAAATGGGTAGGCAATTATATATTGATTTCATGGTAGTACTGAGTACCTTGTACGATTATATATTGATTTCATGGTAGTACTGAGTACCTTAGATACTTTTTCTTCCATTCTTGAGATACTGTACTAAGAAAAGTATGTTCCAGTTCCATCCATTAAACATAGAAGATGCAAAGTCTCCATCTTTTTTTGGCTGCATAGTATTCCATGGTATTCCACAATTTGTTAATCCACTCATGGGTAGATGGACACTTGGGTTGTTTCCATGTCTTGGCTACTATGAACTGGGCTGCAATAAACATTCTGGGACAAATGTATTTTTTTTTTTTTTTTTTTTTGGCCAGGGCTGGGTTTGAACCCACCACCTCTGGCACATGGGGCCAGCGCCCTACCCTGTTGAGCCATAGGCGCCACCCGAAACGCCTTTGTTGTAAAGTAATTTCGGATCATCTGGGTATATAATTAGCAATTTCTGTTTTATAAATACCCAACCACAGCCAGGTTCATGACAACCAAGCACAGAGCTGGGATGAGATGAGACGTTGATAGCACACTGTTTTTATGGCAGAAATAATAGAAGAAATAACCCCAGAGGCACAGATAAGAGCAAAATACATATATTAAAAATAACTAGAAAATAAGGAGTTTTGAATACTTACCTTTGTTTTGGTATGATGTTTATGGCGTATTTATATAATTTAATCTTTAAAAATGGCTGCATTTAAGAACCAGCTAGAAAAACTTCTGATGAATGTATGTTGTCACTCCCAAATTCACGTGATACGAGGCCTCACCATGTCCTAAGCCACATATTCCGCAGTTGGCCCTGAAATACCTTCCAGCTCAGAAGTCAATGTTCTCTGGGATTTGTGATTCTCATTCAAGCCTGTAGGTTTCCCCCCAAATATTACCCAATTCCTCAACTTGGTGCCTGTTAACTTCAATCAAACTGTATCCCCGGCAATTCAGGGGGACTGACTTTGCCCCACACCATCACCTCAGTTCCACGGCCTGTGACGGCGAGTCCACGAGCAAAATGGGAAACAGTGGAAACATGGCCTGAGAACAACTGGATTGGATCGCGTCTCTTTTCTATTTCCAGCTATGTGCTCAGGATAAAGATACCGAAATCTTTGGGCTCTATTTCCTTTTCTGTCAAGTAAAGGTCTCAACAACCCGACAACCGGTCCCTGGCTTTTCTTTGTAGGGAGATTTTGTATAGTTGCTGCTATTTCAGAGCTTGATATAGGCCTGTTCAACATTTCCACTTGATTCTGACTAAGTCTTGGAAGGTGACATGCCTTTGGATTTTGACAATTGTGATTATAATGTTTCTTGATCTGGGTATCTTTCACTTTATACTCCTTGGAGTGTGTCAAGTTTTTTGCATGCACAGTTTCATGCATGTCTTTCCAATTTTTGGAAGATTTTAGTCATTCTTTTTCAGAAATATTTTTTTCTGCCCCTATATGTCTCTTCTCTTTCTCTGAGACTGTCATTATACATATGTTGTTACACCTAATGGTGGACCACAGGCTTCTGAGCCTCTCTGTATTTTTCTTCATTCTTGACATTTTTTTGTTTTCAGACCAGATGATGTTAATTAATGTGCCACCAAGTTTATACCTTCTTTTTGGTAATTCAAACCTTCTGTTGATCCACTCTATTGGAATTTTTATTTCAGCCATTGAACTTCCTAGCTTCAGAATTTGTAACTTGGTTCATTTTATAATTTCTGTCTTTTAGTTGATTTTTTTTTTCTTCCTACTTATTGAGACATTGATTTTCTAGTTTCATTTTGCCCTTTGTCTATGGGCACTCTGAGTACATTTTTTTTATTATCTGTTCAGGCTGTTATAACAAAATATTCTATGCTGGGTGGCTATTAAAGAGCAGAAATGTATTTTTCACAGTTCTGGAAGTTGTGATATTCAATATTAAGATGTTGGGAGATTCAGTGTGGGGTGAGGATTCATTTTCTGATTTATAAAATAGTGCCTTATGTGACCCCACGTGGTGGAGGATAGACGGTAGACCTCTGAGGCCTCTGTTGTGAGCCCCATTCCTTGGGCTCCATTTTCACATCCTAATCATCTGCCAATACCTCTAATATTATTGCATTGCAGATTTGCTGATTAGATTTCAGCATGTGAGTTTGGGGAGTACAGAAACATTCAGACTATATTAAAAGTATGGGTTTTTTTTTTTTTCTGTATATTTGATGCCTATCTTTCTTCTCTAATAGCTTCTATTAATTTGTTTTATTCTCTATGAATGCATCAAAATTTCTTGCTTCTGTGCATGCTTTGGACATTGTGAGTATTATAATGTAAACATTCTGAATAAAAGATTCTCCATCCCCTCAGAACTGTTCAGTGTCAGTGTTTTTTATGTGTTGTATTTTCCTTAGTTCATTCTAAGCTGTCGTGAAAAGTCTATATCTTGTCATATATGATCACTGAAATCTATTCTTTGGATCAACAGTCACTTAATGTTTTGAAAAGTTTCCTCACTTAGATCAAAGACAAGAAAAGAAAAACACAATACTCTTTCCCCATCTTCGAATATGTGCACTGTTTCAGAGCAATTGTTTGCTGCTTTTTCAGACCACTATCCCTTTGTCTTACCCTTCACCTGTGGCTTCCGTGGGGAAGTAACAGCTGGAGTACTTCTCTGGCCTTTCAGAGCATGCTTGCTTTCAGCCCTTAGCATTATTGTGATTTTGGGTATTCCCTGATAAAAATGGCAGCTTTTACAATCCCTTTTATTCCTGATGAATCTTTTTTACTAAATTTCTTCTCAGGATTTTTTTTTTTTATTTTAGGTTAATATGAGGATACATATAATTAGGTTACATTGTTTGAAATGTAGGGGCATACGGCTCACTTCCTAGTGAAGGAGACTTTCGTTATCTTCTCAGGAGTTTTGACTTGACTATCATTTACCCTAATGTTATCTGTTACTCCCTTACCCCCACCTGCCATAGCAGTACTCCAGAAGCCCCCATGAAAGGCAGCACAGCTTTGTGTTGAAGATTTCAAGTTAGATGAAACAAAAGTAAGCCCTTGAACCATTCCTTAAGAGCACATCCAGATAGGTAGAAATGCACAACCATAATTTTTTAAGAATGTGACTGGATATGCTGACTCTGGCACTTATAACTTGTACCAGGCACATAGGCTGCTGTATTCAGAGCTGTTGTCCATCTGATGAGTCAGGCATTTAAAAACCCACAGAGCTCTAATTACTGTGCATCAGCCCCTTCCTTCCTTTATCATTCTGCTGGTGGTTGTCATTTTTGGACTAGATTCCAGAGTCAGCAAAAGCAGATTCTGAGAGGTTTTGCTCACTTATTAGTTGTTTTGGTGGATAGATAGAGCACAAATTTTTTTACACTGCCATTTTTAGTGATATCAATCCAATGCGCACTGTTACATTCATATTTCTGTGCAGTATAGTGAGTATTCCGAACCTCAGAAAAATTTTTATTTCTTTTGTTCTTTGCCATAATACCATAACAACCCCATTTTCATTTTTCAGTTATAATTCACATATTCACTGTATATTATCCACTATGTGAAGTAAAATAGAAGATCATTACAATCATAGTTTTGTCTTAGTTGCAAGAAATAATGTTAATAGGCATTATATCTGCAGAGTCTATAATTCAAAATAAGATAAAGTGAAATCAAAATGATCTTGGTGACTTCATCAGCAAAACATAGTTCAAAAATTGCTTTATAGTGTGCAATTAGCCTACATAGATTTAGGCATACATTGTACTTGGTTCTTGAACATTTTGTCAACTGACATGAAATTTCCCTGAGGTATTTTTTATATTAGAAAATTTATTGAAAATTAATAAAAAATTTTTCAGTGGAGTGTTACATTTCTGTATGCAGAAATTATACGTTCTAAAAACCTATTTCACTTACAATGTTGGTACCTCTGATAGAGTAAGAAAATAAAAAAGAATTGATATACAGGAGGCTTGTTTAACATTTATTTATTTGCCCTTCTAAGCACCTTATTATTAATTCATTTGTAACATTAGGCCTTACATGGATACTAAACATTCATGAATTCAGAGACTATAAAAACAATTTATTTCAATACTTTCATAAAATGTAAAACTGTATAGTAACTTCCATAATTAGAAACCAAAACAAAAATTTATTTTATACTCTTTTTTTTTCTAGGAAAGTAATTAACATTACCAGTGTTACCAGGGATGAATATTTTTAGTAGTTTAAATCCCTGCAAATAGTGGAATACTGAAGTTATAATGTCTTAATGTCTTATTGGCCCGTTACTTTCAATTCAGAATAAATGCATTTCTTTTGTTCTTTGCCATAATACAATAACATATGACCACTTTAATATTTTAGACGAGTTTATTTACAGCAAATTTTACAGAGAATTTTATTGCAAAGATATGATAAATTTATCCTACTATCTCATGTGTTTGGTAATGTTTATCTCATGATATATTTTCTTTCTGAATAAAGGAAAATAAAAATAATTGAATAGTGTATAATGATCTGGTTCCCTTTCTCTTGGTATTAAATAAAAAGATCATCACCTCAGAATCTTGATTATCAGGATATAATGACATACTAATTCAACACACTACATTTTACTCTAGGTTTCTCTGAAGTGTTATGTTCATTTCCTTTCATATTAGTTAACACACATCTATTTCAGTATATCTAAGGGATGACTAGAATTTATTTCCTCCCTTCCTTCACTTCTCCCTTTTCTTAATCTTTATTTTTCCTGTGTTTCCTTCTTTCTGTCTCTTTTTCTCTTTCTCACTTCTTTTTTAATTTGATGTTGCAGCTTTTAGACACAGAATTCTGAGAACTTCTTTCCTAAAAGTAAGTTCTATCCTATAAAACTGATAGCCATTATTGATATCTCAGTACACACTTTGGTTAAAAAAAAAAAAATTCCCACTACAATCATTTTAACATGCTCATTAAAGTCTATAGTTAATTAAAAATTTTTAAACTGTGTTGAAATTTCTTTTTTCAATAATATGCATGTATTTATGTTCAAGTTTCATTCAGACCTTTTGTCAAACAGCTTATTTAAAAAATAACCTAATCCTAAGTATCACAAGAATGGAAAAACAAATACCACATGTACTCAGAACTAAATTGGAATTAGTTAATCAACACCTATGTGCTTATATGGAACCAAAATTCAACAAAATTCAAATAGATGGGATGGGGGGAGGAGATGGCTAAATTCTAACCCAACAAGAACATTGCACACTTCCTGGGTGAATGGCACATGTATAACTTTGACTTAAAGTATGAAAAAAACTATGTAACCAAATCATCTGTACTCCCATAAAAATTCTGAAACTAAAAAACAAATAAACAAAAAACTCAACCATGCAATCTGAGAATTAATGATAGTAGAAGAATAAGGAGAAAACCATCATTATTCAATAACAAAGGTAAAATTTTAATTTATATATAGAGAAAAGCAAAAATATCCTGAAGACCATATAAGAACAGCAAGTCCTGGTTTATAAATTATAGTGAACTGATCATCTGTCAGCTAGCAAAGACTAGCCCATTCTGATCATGTCACCCTTACCAAGCTTACTAGGAACATCCAATAAAGGAATTATAATTCTTATGAACTCCCCTAAGTCTTTGGATGTTTGCATGTGCAATGTTTTTTAATATTGTCCGTTTTCTTCCATTAATTCTTCCACCTTATTTCAGGTGGAAACACCCTTCTCTTTCAGCCTATCTTCAGATATAGCTTATCTATACTATTATTCAGTTTGTTTCAAACTGGTCTTATATGGTGCTCTGAAGCATGATCTATACCATAGAATTGATCTCACATTGAAGTAAAGATGTCAAGACATTTCTGCCATCACCCAAATCAACCTTTGGTTGAGGTATTTCAGCCACTACTCGGAGTTATGTAAAGTAGCTTCTTATTGGTACAGTAAAATATTTTTGATTTTTTAAAGCAGTGTCACAATTTCTGTTTTTAGTTTTATTTATAAATATTTTAAGTATATTTATATTAAGACACACTTGACAATAATTGCATATATTTATGGTGTGCAATATAATGCTTTCATGTATATATTATGTGAAATGGTTAAATCAAGCTAATTAACATATCCATAACCTGACCAGTGTAGTTATTTGTGGTGAAAACAATTATGATCTACTCTTGGCAATTTTTAAGTATGTGAAACATTATTATTAACTGTGGTCACCTTGCTGTATGATAGACCTCTGGAACTGTTTCATACTTGCTAACTGAAATTTTGTTATCTTTTTTTAAATTTCTAATTCATATGAGGGTACAAATTTTCATGTTACATTGTTCTCACTTCCAAGGTAAAGTTCAAATCATAGAAGAGCTCTACATCCAGGGTCATGCTGAACACCTTCACACTGTGCACGTTAGGTCAGATCCTGCCAGCTGTCCTCCCTGCTCCCACCAATCCTTCCCCTCCCCTTTGCTTCCTTTCCCTCCCTCTTGCTAGAGCATTTTTGTGTTTTGTGTGGGGGTGTAATTGTTTATATATTGGCTTCATAGTAATATTGAGTACATTGTTATATTTTTTCCTTTCCATTCTTGAGATACTTTACTAAAAACAATGTTTTTCAACTTCATCCAGGTAAACATACAAAATGTAATATCTCAAAAAAAAAAAAGGAACATCTCCAACTTTTCTCATAGCTAAATAGTATTCCATGGTATACACATGCTATAGTTTGTTAATCCAGTCATGGGTTGATGGGCATTTGGGTTGCTTCTATGACTTGACAAATATGAATTGAACTGCAATAATCATTTTGGTGAAAATGTTCTTGTGGTAAAATGATTTTTTTTCTTCTAGTTAGATATCTGGTAATGGGATTGTGGCATCAAATGGTAGATCAACTTTCACTTCTTTGAGGATTCTCTATCCTTTTTCCCATAAAGGCTGTATTAGTTTGTAATCCCACCATCAATGTAGAAGTGTTCCCTTCTCTCCACATCCACACCAGCATCTGCAGATTTGGGACACTGTGATGTGGGTTAATCTTACTGTACTCAGATGATATATCAAAGTGGTTTTGATTTGCATTTTTCTGATGATTGAAGACAATGAGCATTTTTTTCTTTTGTTTGTTGGCCATTCATCTGTCATCTTCAGATAAGTTCCTTTTCAAGTCTCTAGCCCACTTATAAATGTGGTTGTTTGCTTTTCTCTTATTGATTAATTTGCGTTCTCTATAGATTCTAGTTATTAGGTCTTTCTCAGATTAAAACATGCAAAAATCTTCTCCCATTCGAAAGGCTGTCCGTTTGCTTTGGTTATGGCTCCCTTAGCTGTACAGAAGCTTTTTGGCATGATCAAAGCACAGTTATTTATTTTTGGTATTGCTGCAATTGTCCAGGGATTCTTCCTCATAAAACATTTTCCCAAGTCAATATTTTCAAGCACTTTCCCCACACTCTCTTCTAGAATTTTTATAATGAAATTTTGTATCCTTTGACCAATATTTTTCTATATACCCTCAACCCTCTGGTAAATGCCATTCTATTCTTTGTTTCTATGACTTAGCCTTTTTTAGATTCCACATATAAGTAAGTTCCTGTAGTAACTGTCTTTCTATGCCTGAATTAATTCATTTAACATAACATCCTCCAGGTGTATCCATGCTTTTGCTAAAGACAGAATGCTTCCCTTTTTAAGGTTGAATAATTATCCTCCTTTTAGTAATACGTAAAATGATTTAGTAATACGTAAAACGCTCCTAGAAATACTGGAACATAGAATTTTCTGTTAAATAAACACTTTTGATAATGAGAAAACAAGCAAAGCCTTCGGAGATAAACAAAGTGAGGTTAAACAAATGATGAGGTGACATCAGTGGCATTTCTGTCAGGGAGACTTCTGCTGCTATCAAGAAACAAGAGTCTGGGATAGCACCTGCAACAGCAGTAGGACTGTCTTGGAGGAAATTAAAAACATACACTGTATAAGATGGAGGATTTTGAATTATCAGTAGAGTAATGAGATTAAAATAAAAATCACCAGCAAAATAGGACTAAGACACCCGTCTGTCTTGTATGAGTTCTAGGCAGAAAGCAAATAGGCAACTGAGGCTTATTCCTGTGACTTTTGGGGAGTTAAGTTTGTATTATGTTCAGAATCTAGTCAATTACACCGTGGGAGTATAACAGAAAGTTTTCCTAGATTGATAACACCCTAGGAAATCTAGTAGAAATAAATTAACTGCCTCTGGAAGTTCTTAAATACTATTCCCACAGTGGAAACCTGTGCCCATCACAAAGACTCTCAAAATCCACTATTATAGGTTTTGTAGTTTCCGTTTCTCAGTAAACTAAAATAACTACTAGATGATCTATCTTGTGAAATAAACTTGAAAAACTGGATACAATACAAAAAGGGGGCGGGGGAGAAGGAAGAGCAGCTGAGCAATCTGGTGGGAGAATGGGCTTGGCTGGGGGAGGGGAGAGCAGAAGCCTGACAGTTAGTTCCCATCTCTGTGGGATGGTTTGCACAGCTAAGCAGCAGCACACGCAGAAAAGCCCAGATTCTGGCCTGGGAACCCGATAATCAAAAAGTAAAATAGTTATACATAGCAAGGATGCTTGTGACGGACTCAACTACAATGTTGGAAAGACACACAGCCATACTGAGGAAAGGAGTAGGGGATTTGGCCAGTGGCTGATTTGCCCACTGCCAGCCAAAATCAACCACTGGAAGTGCCTGTGAATAAATTTTGAGTGTCAACACTCATATTTCAAGCCATATTGACACAAGTACGGCAGAGCTGAGCTGTCCCCACCGAGCTATGCTCAGATTCAATATTTGTGCCCGAGGTAAATGTTTTATACCACTGATTTAGGGTGTTATTTTTTTTTAATACAAGAGAAAAATAAAATATGCAACAAAATAGACTTTGGGGAAAATATTCTCTGGAGCCACATAATTTAAATGACATAATTTCACCGGATAATCATAAAGTAACATAATATCAAATGAGTCACATGACATATATTCAAAACATGAAAATCATGATAGGGGTAAAATATAATATGTCCAAATTTAAAATAGTAAGAGATGTTTAACACATAATCTTTCTTAGTTGGTTGATCTAATAAATGTTTTAAAAAATGTTAAAAATACAAAAGACTTGATCAACACATTTAATAAAATTTGTAAAATTATAGAAATTTTAACTTTAAGTTCAAAGATTATATATCATGTGTATATACATATATATAAAATATCTTCCATCCTTAATGTACAGAATACTGACCCAAAAATGGTCATGTGAATGATACCAGATTTCTAACACTGGATTTCCAGGCTCTTGGTCTTGACAATTCGATGAATGAATCGACAGACCACAGAATGAACAGTGGTTTTATTTACAACTCAAAGAACCAAACCTCCTTGCAG
>CAUYQV010101639.1:0-40060 GCA_963574575.1 Galagoides demidoff
TTTTATTAATTGATAGCTGTATACATTAATGCAAACATGGGGTACATTGTACTGTTTTCATATACAATTTGAAATACTTTCATCAAGCTGGTTAACATAAATATTCATGTCATTTGCTTAGTCATTGTATCAAAACATTTACATTTTAGTTCTAGAAAAGTTCACTTGTACCCTTGTTAGACAGATAAGGTGGGAGGGTGACTGGAAAGATCATAATTAATTTTTTTATATCAAGATGCAATTGGCCTAATTGGTATACAGAGTAATTAGTTTTTTATATTAAGATGCAGTTGGCCCAATTGGGATACAGAATAATTTATTGATATAAAATTTTCACATCATCTTATCATAAAGGAGGTTAACCTGACGCTGCAGATGAGTAAGGAATTGAATAGTGCATACTGACGGAGAGCATAGATTATTGCATGCTCTCTAGAGCATATTCTAACCTAAGGGTCTACATGCAGTGCTCACCCTGACCCCTTCTGTTCAAATGACGTTTACTGGTAAGTCAGTGTTGGCAGATTTCCTTTTACTTGACTCTGATTTATTAAGATTAATAATTGGTTTTATTCAATTCCTTAAAAAAATATTTAGGATTGTGCTTTAATTTTAAAAGATGAACATAATTACTTTCTTGAATTTAAAAGTATGCCATTGGGTAGTCTTAAAATAGTACCACAATAACTGCTTTCAAAGTGATGAACTTCTAAGTGTGAAGTTCAAAAGATATTGAGAAGGCTCTAGGTTTTCAAAGCCTTCTTGTTTTCAGTTTCACAGAGATGTAAAAGTTATTAGACTATGTTAATAATTATCTTCACAGTTAATTTAATGATTTTTTAAATGTTGATTTAAATAATTTCACCACCTCTTAACGCTGAATGTTTTCACATGGCTCATTTTTACCGTTGACATTGAGATCAGAAATCTGTAATTTATTTTCAAGCTTATACAAAGTCATAAAATTGATGCTTTTGTGTAACTTTTCCTATGATACTTCAAGTAATTAACCATTTTCTCAAATTAGTGATAGCCTTATTTAATGCTGTTCGTCATTTATAATGTATGGTGGCACACTAATTTAGAAAATCTCAAGTTAATTCCTTTCCAGAGCCTTGCTTATTTTGCTTTATGTCTCTATATTCTGGTCAGCTGGGAGATGGACTAAAAGGGATCGGGGAAATCGTTTGAAAATGCACACATTTTTGCTTGCTATCATTGTGTCAATCTATTATGTTATTGAATGATTATAGGATTTGGAGGCCACTGACTTTTCTTCACCTATTTCTCTGAGAATGAATCTACTCAGCAAGAAAAGGGTTTGCTATCTGCTGTGGAGCATGTCAATGTGTGTGATTCCTTTGAGTGCAACTTTTAAAAACTTTTCTATTCCGTGTTGATGTTTGCTGTGTGGTTCTGTCTTCTTTTGATGCATCAGTCGGATGGACACAGTTTTGCAAAATACTTTGCTCTATAGAACATCAGTCAGCGTTGTGCTCCAGAGGCAAACATTCGCTAACGGTAGCATTGGTTTGATGTCACCCAAAAGTGAAAAGGATTGCGTGTGGATTTTCAAACATCAACATCTTCTATTTTGCACTTTAAAGTCACCGTTGCATCAGAAAAAGAATCTGTGCCTGCCTTCTGGCGTTTGGTGAATTGTTCCTCGTTCTTGTTCCTGTGCTTGTTCTTGTGTTTGTCTATATTGAGGACTATAAGAGATTTTTAAGGGAAAAAAAAAAGAAGCCATATTACTATTATTAATGTGATTGTAGGATAAAAATTTCAGGATACCTATTCAGCTGAGTTAGTGATATTCATTTTATTTCTTTCCCAGTATCATTTTTAAGACTTTTTTAAAAACATCTTTTTGTTTTATGAAGTACTTTATTAGCATCTCAATTCACCTTTTTTTTTTTTTAATATGGAACGCTTCACGAATTGGCATGTCATCCTTGTGCAGGGGCCATGATAATCTTCTCTGTATCATTCCAATTTTTAGTATATGTGATGCCAAAGTGAGCACTGTTGTTATTTTTTTAACTCAGAAAAACCCTGTCTAAATCCAGTCATCCACCCTGTGCCAGGGGAAGTGTAAGATAGAACAATGTTGAAATTGATTCTGAGAATCAGTGTCTCCCTGGAATGATCAGTTCATCAAAGATTTGGTAGAGCCAGGGTCAAAGTAGGAAAGCAGACCACTTTCTACCTTTTCTAGACTCAAATTTGCACTGTACCCACATTTAACAGTTGTAGGCTTGATTAAGGGTAGCTATTCAGTACATGTACACTACCATAACTACTCTCCCAGTGCCATTATTTATACGTGAGAAACTGAGACTTCAAGAATAACTAAATAACTTGCCCAATATTACACAGCTCCTAAATGGCCCAGCCAGAATTTGAAGACAGCTCCATTCACCTCTAAACATCATGAACCACATTACAGAAAGTTATGCTTTATTTGAGTTAATTTGAGATGTTTGTGAGATTCTTCCAAGAAGAAGGAATAATAAAAAATAAAGATATAAACCAACTTCAAAAACTCTGTGATTACTGTTCCGAATGGTAGTACCTTAATCCATTAATTTAACATGAGTGTTGGCTGATGGCGAAAGAAAGGACCCTTTGAGTAGCACCTGTGGCTCAAAGGAGTAGGGCACTGGCCCCATATGCTGGAGGTGGCAGGTTCAAACCCAAACCTGGCCAAAAACTGCAAAAATAAATAAATAAATAAATAAATAAATAAATAAATAAATAAATAAATAAAAGAATGGGCCCTTTTTCCAGGATATCTTTCAGCTTAGGAGAAAAAGCAAGTAACAACATTCTCTTCTAAAGAACTTTTATCACTAATGAGATTCTGAATGGATAGTCCCTGTCCATATAATTTATATGGGCGTGATACAAATTATGTTTTAAATCATTCTAAGAACTTTTGGGTCCTCGGACACTCAGCATTAAGGAGCTTGTGAGATTCTTCTGTGTTTGCTTTTCCCTTTTCCTTCTTAGCCTCTGATCAGCTCATAGCCCTGCAATTGCTATTTCAAGTCGTTAGGTTCATTTACACTCACAGCCTTCAGTGCGGGTCTGTCTTGGGGCAACATGACATAGGGAGCACTTTGTGACTATCCTTTCATAGGGGGAGCAGGAAAGCTCTTTTGTATCTTACAGTTCATGGCGGAAAAGAAATGCTCATAATAGTCAGTGAGGGCCGATCCTGGGAACACGTTCGTTTTCCTCCATTCATCATCATCACCATCCCTGTTCCCCATCACCCTCGTAAGACACATTTCATGTATCAAAGTGCATTTAAATATTTTTAGAAAAATAGCTGCAGACATTATAACTGATGTTCATTGTAATTATCTCCATGTGTTATACAGGGCTTATTAAACTTTAATGTCCATGTTCACCACCTGGAAAGCTTAAATGCAGTTTCTAATAAGTAGGGCCAGGCACAATGATTTGGTTGAACAAGCTCACCTGTGACACAAGACTGCTGGTTTGTGGACGACCTGTACCAAGGGATGAGCATTTAGCATTTACCACGTACCAAGTGCTCTAACCCATATCATTGCCCTATAAGGAAGAGCAAGTACCAGGCACAACATCAGTTTCAGAGATGAGGTCATTAGGCAACTTAGGTAGAACCCAGTGCTTCTGACTTGCAGTTTGCTGGGTCTTCTACTAACCCACCCTCCGTGCTTGGAACCTTTTCTCCACTCTGAGAAGTCAGGCAGTCAGTAATTTATGACGTTTTTACAATAAACAACATTTAGCCAAAATATAATCTTTTTAAATCTCCCTCCTAAATAAAACGTTAAAATGCAGTTTCCTTCAAAATTACCATGAGTTTTGTAGCCTCTAGCTGTCTAGAAACCAAACAGCCAACACAATTTTTCATGCTTTCCATTTCTCTGCCCATCTGTTAAAACTTAATGTACTTAGTTAAACTATACATTCACGGTCTAATGCATTTTATCCTTGCAGAGTCTGTGACATTGAAACTCTACCCTCGTATTAGTGGAAGGCCTTATTTTCTATTCCTGTAGCCAGCAGCAGCATTCCATCTGACATTTGATGCCCCTGAGATGTTTTTATAGAATCTAGGTTATGAGAGTGAGTCAGTCGCTGGCCACATATTTTTGAATGGAAATCTGTGTTACTTTTCCCAGAGGTGTTTTGTTATTCTTTTCTTTGAAATGGTTTTGATTATTTAAAAAGAAGCCTCCAATGATAAAATCTTTCCCATAATCATCACCATTGACTGGAGAACTTTTTGTTTGTTTTAGAGAGAAATGTTCAGAGGAAAGAAACCAACAGCAATTCCCTTTTCTGCCCCTTAGGTCAAAGCACAATGCTGTGTTCGTATAACAGTGATAAAGTGGGAAAAATTTAGTATAAATTTCAGTAAAAGTAGAAGTTTCTTTCGAAAATACAAATCAATAAGTATGTTCAGAATGAATGATCCACGTGACTCAGTGCAAGGCCTACAGTTCAAACACAGTATGATAAAGTTGAATGTCTAATGATCCTTACAAAAGATATGCATTCAATTATTTGATCTTCTAAAGTATGCCATACATAATTAACATAGATAATAGTTAAAAATGGACTCGGCTGGATTATTTTACTTTCAGAGATGGTGATAATTAATGGCAAGATGTTTAGTACTTTAAAAAATAACATATGTTGGCTCAGTGCCTGTAGCCCAGTTGTTTGGGCACCAGCCATATACACCAGAGCTGGTGGGTTTGCATCCAGCCCGGGCCTGCCAAACAACAATGACAACTACAATGAAAAAAATAGCTGGACCTTATGGAAGGTGCCTATAGTCCCAGGTACTTGGGAGGCTGAGACAAGAGAGTCTCTTAAACCCAAGACTTTGAGGTTTCTGTGAACTGTGACACCACAGCACTCTACCAAGAGCAACATAGTGAGACACTGTCTCAAAGAAAAGAAAAGTAACATATGTCAAAATGTAATTGTTACTTAAACTTTATACTCAGAACAAACCTGTAATAAGTACAGGATATCTCCTTTCTATCTGTCTATACCTTCTGGCCAAATCGACCTATTTAAACTGAAATTTAATTGAATTTAGCATTAACTATCTTTGATACAGTACAATTAATAACATATTTAACATAAAATATTTAATAAAATATTTAAAATGTTTGAAGGCTTAGGGTAGTCACTGATGGGAGAAAAAAGCAAATTAATGTTATGGGCTAAGTAAAGATCATCTTTAAAGAAATAACAAAAATAATAAAGAAAACTAAGGGGCAGTGCACGTGGGTCAAAGGAGTAAGGCACTGGCCCCACATGCCGGAGGTGGCGGGTTCAAACCCAGCCCCAGCCAAAAACTGCAAAAAAAAAAAAGAAAGAAAGAAAACTAACATTGGGGAGATAGTTCATATTTGCAAAATACTGTCCTAAGTATAACAATAAATGTTACTTGGCTTAATTTCACAAAAATATTATGATTTAGGTACCATTGTTTTCCCTTAGAAAACAGATACTTCATAAAATAATCTTCCAAAACAACACAATTGGCAAATGTTAGCACTCCCGCTTACTACATCCTGATCTTTGTGGCTTGAGTCACACAATCCCTAAACCCTTTCCATCTATTAACTTTACTATAGAACTTGCTTTAATGTAAAAATTAGGGTCACCTTTTGGTATGATATACATACTAGTCAAAAACTTTTAAATTTTGTTTTACAGCAATAGGGTAAGAGTACTTGCTGTTGAAATTACATAAACACTTATCATTTAATCTCCTGCCTTTTCTAAAGATGCCATGTAAAATGTTAGTCATTATTCCTTTTGTGCATTGTTCACAATCACTGTCACTCCCCATGACGCTGTCATCATCCTCCACATCGTGCGGTTTCATAGTTACTGAGGCCTCGCTCTGTTCTAGGTATCCTACTATGCTATGAGCCTCTATAGATTTATTCATTGCTTACTGCTCACCAAAGTTTGATTTTTTTTTTTTTTTTTGGTCATTAGGTGACAAGGCATGATATGCCTGATAATTAAAAAGGTATCAACCTATGAGACCAGTATATTTGAAGCAATTGTATTACTTATAAAAGACAACATTCCCAAGAAAACTTGAAAGTGAAGCCTTATTTTTCTGTTAGCATGCTCTTAAAAAAATGATGCTGGGGAAGAGATTTATTTGTAAATTCTATTGCTTGATTCTAAGAGGATAAATAAAAATCATGCATTAGTTTTCTGTTTACCACATTGATTTTCTGATGTGTCTGTGATAGACTCTACATTTGAATTTTAGCTTTTAAGTTGACAGACGAGAAAAGCAAAGCGATGAGTAATGGTGATTCTGGCTTCTTGTCAAATTGTCTTCATTATGTAACTCACATTGTTTCGAAAAAACTTGACTTTCCATAAAATAGATCTATTCATATACTATCTTTATATAGTCCTCAAAATAGGTATGATAAGTTTGTGAAATAACCATTTTAATTGTGTTAGCTATTTTTATCACGGCCTGTTGACTGCAAATTGACAGAATTTGGTCAGTTTCATATTTTGACACTGTTTTCATCACAAAATGCATGAAATTGTATACAAATGTCTTGGGACATTAGTCACTTGCTTCACATAGCTTTTACTCAAGGTAAGGATGTTAGCAGGGACTTAAAAGTTTTCCTCCCCTCAGTTTTTATGTATGAGTCTTTTCTCTCACTCAAAAATCCTGTTGTTATTGTTATTTTATGCCATACTCATGGCAGATAAAAAAAAAAATCTCACTCAGAAAAAACTGATGATCTAGACAAAATGATTTTTATTTATTTACTTCTGTTTTGTGATGAATGTTACTATTCTCTGGTTGAAATTCTGCTTGTGTGATGCATGTGAGCCCCCATGTTACCTTGCCCTGAAGTCGATTAAAGATATCATACTTCCTGAAGTTGGTATCATTCCAGCTCCAGTCAGCTAGTGGTACATTTGAAATTGGAGGTAATAAACATCTTTATTTGAAGGCCTTTTAATTAATGGTAATTGGAGCTTCCCTAAATAGGGCTTTCTGACAATTCACCAATGATCAGAAGAATCTGAAATTTATATTCCCAAGAGTGGAAATATTCTATAATGAGGAAATTTCATAATTGATTACAGGGGTTAGATTAGAATTTATCTAAAAAAACTTTAAAAGTGACATTTTTCTAACCAAATAGCAATAAATTAGTATGTCCGATTAAAGCCAAATGAAATCACATACATTTATAATCCAGTAAAAGTATTTTTTTTTCTATTTATCACGCACTCTCAACAAAGTCCATTATTGTGTGAGTGGACGAAATATTGCCACTATCATCACCTGTGAAGGAGAAGTCATAATGCTGTATTTATGTTAGGTGAATAGAATACTACGGGAAAAATTGAATTATTACAAATTCTATGTTTAAGAATTAAAGCAATATTGCTAGTTTAACAAACTGTATAATAAGTAATCAATCAATAAGCTAGTATTTTCTTTTATTAGGATATTGTGTCTATGTAAAGACTGTTCTCGAGGCAGCATTGCCTCAGTATTTCTTATCTTTACTCAGTGCTGAACACAGTAACACTTTAATAATCTCCTAGTTTTGGTTGATAAAGAGAGTGGTGTGCTTACTGACACGTTCCTCTGGTAGGCTCAACAAAAGCAAGTATGACTTGTCAACATTACTGAATAACGTGTTTAAATTATTAATAAAACAGGTTCACTGCTTACTCGTATTCTATTAGAACAGACATATGTAATTCAAGGAACAGTCAGTCTTCTAGTTTTCTTGTTTGATGGGCAACAATTTACTACCTGGCTGATAGTAAATTGGTATGTTTTACAAAATCCAATCTGTTTAAAGTGTTTCCTTCTTAAAGTAATATTTAATAAGATTTGTTTAGGAGAGGACATAAAATTTCACTGTCTCATTTGACCTTTGTCTTTGTTTAGAAGATAACATAGGACAATGGTATATAATTTTTTATGCTTATCATTTTGTTAGTTTTGCTAAAATCACTGGTGAAGGTAGACCTCAGATATTTTAAAGGTTAGTTCTTGCTCTATGGTCTTGTGTATAGTGAGTCTTTAAAAAATATGTATCAGCTCAGCACCGGTAGTTCAGTGGTTATGGTGCTGGCCGTATACACCAAGGCACACGGATGAATCTGCCCGACCACCTAAACAACAATGACAACTACAACCAAAAAATATCTGGGTGTTGTGGTGGGTGCCTGTAGTCCCAGCTACATGGGAGGCCAAGGCAAGAGAATCACTTAAGCCCAAGAGTTTGAGATTTCAGTGAGCTGTGATGCCACAGCACTCTATCAAAGGTGACATAATGAGACTCTGTCAAAAAAAAAGTAAAAAATATTTATCAATTTTTTATATGTATCAGAATTATAGCTACATATATATCCAGAATTGACTTATTCATATTAACCAATTGAAGAAAATATGTTCAGAGTGAGATTTATTCAGGATGAGAGTTCCTGAGGTAAATAGCTCTAGGGAGGGGAGCAGAGTCTTAACTACTGTCAACTTTTAGTAGAGTTTAGGTGTATTGCAAAATAGGATGGGCACTATGAATGCCAGAAGAAAGAGTAGCTCATTTACTGGGAGCGTGAGAGATGGAGGTCACTGGCAAGCCTGTTCACTGTTGAGCTGTGTTACAAACCCTGCCTTTGTAACAGTGTTCCCCTTTATCTTGTCTTTCAGTCCTCCACAAGCAACCCAGAGAAGTGTGTCTCTGTTTGCTGGAGCTTGGCCGGATTGCAGCCAGGTAGGTCAAACTATTGTGAGTCTGTTAAGACATAGACTATCGCGAGTCTGTTAAGACATAGACTATTGCAGCATCCAAGCAACAGCGAAGCTTGCAGGCTTCTCACTGCTGACCTCTAACCTGGATATTGAAAAGCTACCCATTCAAACGTGATATACGAACAGCTTGAGAGCGGTGTATCAAACCAAACACATGTCACCAGTATTCTTAGCATCATGGTCTTCTTGTCAAGACACCATGTCTGAGCATTTGCTAATATCCTTTAATCAAATACATTTTCCTTTCAAACCTTTCTCGGGAAAAAGGACATGTTCTAGGACATGAAGTTTTAAGTGACAGTTACTCTATCCTTGGTGGAAAATTTATTCTTATATTTTCTCTCTTTTTTTCCTCCTTTACTTCCTTGACTTCTGTTTATTTTAATAATTTTTGGTCTTATTTTAGTTCCTTCCTCTTATTCCCCCATTCAACACCTCATCCTTCAGCTTTTAGTTCCCAATTCTCAGTGAGGAGATAGTTTTTAAAAGTTTTTAAATTATTTTCTGTATTTCTAATAGATAAAGACAGAACATGTTATCCTTGTTTAGGTAGATCTTTGAAACTTGTTTTTTTCCTCCTCTATGATAAGAAAAAGCAAGAAGTAATTGCAGAAATCATAGCTACATAAGCAGAGGTAGGAACTTTGTTACCTAAGCTGACTTGGTTTGGTTTTACCATTTATCATCTTGCAAGCCATTGGGCAGGGCTTTTGATAGCTCTGTGAGGCCCAAAGAGTGAGAAATGAAGAGGCCTTAATACAGATTACAAATTTAGAATTAATTAGAAACTTCCTTCTGATCCACATGCTCGTAATATACTTTTAGGGTTGAGACCAGAACAACTAAGATTAAAAAAAGAGCTAGTGCTGGCTTTCTATCCTCAAATAGAGAATTTATGAAAAAATATAAAAAAGGAAAGCTAAGTACATCGCAGATGACCATGTGACTAGAAAACATGCTGGCACTGAACAGACAGACATTTCCTGGATCCAGTAGAAAATTAATCAGATGATGTGATGAGACAATGTAACCTCAAATTCTTCACATCATCATAGCCAATATAGTCTCAATGAATTGTGCATTGGGTATGAATTTTATTTTACCACAGTCATTGGGTGTGAGAAGGGTTCATGTAATGTGTTTTTTAATTCAAAATAAATATTACTAGGTTTTACTCAATGTAGAATAAAAAAAGCAATACGAGACATTTGGGGATAGTTTCTATTCCCCCATCCATTTGCAGATAATTGTGTGAAGGCCCCTGGGGAAGGACCATCTAGGCTTTGGTCTTCTCAGGTGTCTGCTGTGTTAGTGTCCATCAAGCTCGTGGTGTCTGATTATTTCCAAGGGCTCCGTTGCCTTTAGTGCTGCCGTATTCTTGGGTTCTATCAGGGAGGACGACAGAGGTATGGTTGGCACAGGTATACCTTTGAGTAAAATGAATACTAAGGACCTAGCAGCTTTCCCTGAAGAAAGAAGTTAAAAATAGAGAGGGCAGGAAAACACATACAATGTCATAAATGAGCTACGGACATGCTCAAGTCAAAGAAACACGGGAGTCCTCAACAAAGAGTAGGCAAAAATCTTTTGGTGTTGTTTCATTATACCACCAGAGTCATCTAACAAGCAAAATTCCGTTTTGTTGCTCAATAATCTAAACACCTGCATCCGATAAACAGTTTCTCTAAGTTGTGGTACAGGGTCAACTGAGAAAGTGGCACTTTGTTTAGAATGAGTTGGGATTTGTCATTTTCCTCCTGTTTAGTTTATAATATTTGCCTGTTTTCTGATTTTTTATTTTGTTTTCTTATACTTTTATTACTTGAATGCTGTGATTAAGCATTCTACTGAAATGAACATTTTAACTATGAACTAGTCATCAAAGGAGGATATCAGCTAGCCAATGACAAAATGCTTGTAAAAAATCACCTCTTCTCCAGCTCCGAATCTACCATAAATTGCCCCTTGTCACAGGCAATAAACCAAATTAAAAGCCTTGGTTAACAAAAGGGAATCATAACAGTCTAATCGGTATCAAGGAACAGCACCATGTGAAGAGTTTCCCACACCCCAATATTTTAAATTCGTGATTTTGGGCTGCTCCATTTCTGATCATGCTTTATGACCAGGCAGCCTGATAAGAGCAGTGATTACGCACATTAAAAATATTCAATTACTGATTTTAGCAAAAGTTTGTAAACTTGGCATTTTATCCTCTTTACCCTGCTTAGGTGATGTGAAGTATTATATACTTTCAATAAAAAAAAATATGCTCATAGATAATTAATGGTGTCATTTTTGTTGCTGTGTGTTGCATGATATTAAACATTTGAATACCAACTGGAGAGATTGAACATTTAAGTATGAATGTCTGTTTAAATTTCTCTTGGTATGCCTTGATGATTTATTTTGATGGAAGTTCATTAGTACTTTACAAACAGAAACCTAATAACCCACATTTTATTACCTAACTTTTGTGTTAAAGCCTAAGTTGAGAGAAAAAAATGGAAATTAATTTCCTCAATCCAATTTTACTCCTAAAT
Organism: Galagoides demidoff; assembly: GCA_963574575.1. Lineage (NCBI taxonomy): Eukaryota > Metazoa > Chordata > Mammalia > Primates > Galagidae > Galagoides > Galagoides demidoff. The sequence continues at coordinate 11,386 of CAUYQV010101639.1, forward strand.
TCTACTTTAGATACTTTAAACTTATATTAAATACTTACATTTGTGCTTCCTCCTTTCCCCATTCCTCTGTGGAACAGTTGCAAATTAATGAGTTAAAACAGCTTTAGCCAAAACTAGAAGTGATTATGGGAGAGCTCTCCATGCTGCACACACTGCAGATGAATTTTGACCATAATAAAATCAGAACTACAGTCCTGTTATCTGGTGGAGACTTTTTTTGATCACGGTTCCATGATCCTTTCTTACATTTGATTCTAAACATTTACTTCTCCAAATTGCAAAACTGTCATTTTAAAAGCATCAACATAATTTCAGAAATGATTCCCAGACAGTTTCTGATTTCCTGCTGTGTTTTTCTGTCTCGGGACACTTAGTGAAACTCTTTTGGGAGCTGTGGGCGTTTCTGAATTCTGTGATGGGAGAATGAGACCACTTATGTTGGTCCTCAGGGGTAAAACTTTCTTTTATTTCAACTAAATAGAGTTATCATCACGGAAGAGTGAAATCCCTCTGCTAATTGTTCAGAAATATGTCAGTTTCGGAACACAAAGTGTGTGTTTATCTTGTGAAAAGCAAAACACTCAGCAAAAGGAAGTTAATAAAACCCCAAAGATACTCTTCATGACAATACTTTGATATTTTCTCCTGAAAAAAAAAAAGTACTGTGAATTCAACATGTTTATGGATTGTGCAGTTAAGATTATTTATGATATATTTACATTTATGAAATATGTATTATATATTTATGATAGTAAACTTTTGATATTTTGGTTTGGGGCTATAATCAATAGTCAACATCATAGTGGAGATTTTTATGATTTATATTTTTTAGTACTTCTTTGATTTGGAACAATTGTGACCATTCCAAAGAAATATACTTTGTGAACAATTTTTTTTTAATCTCCCATTACAATTTATGGTCTTATAAAAGACAAAGTTAGTAAAAAGAAAAAAAAAACCTCAGATAAAGATTATTACTTGACTCATTCTATCCAAAGCACTTGAACTAACTGCTAAGAATATCATATACTTTGACATGGTTGAAATTTCTTTGCAAATCTATCATATCTTTTAATTGTTTTAAAACAGAAGATAAGTGGGGCAAAAGTTATCTTGCATAAATCTGTAAAAATGCCTTAACAAGGAAGCATTTCTCTTATTTGACTATAACATTCATTTCTCTACTCCTGCTACGATAGACTCCAGACGTCTTTTGTTTGAAAACTATAGTCTGTTAAGTGATTTGAGTACAATTTCTAGCTCAGGGCTCAGTTTTCAAATTCAATTATTTCATCTAGATCAATCCCCAAAGCTGTGTCAGGCTGCTAGGAAAATGGGAATCCATTCCCAGACTCTCCTCCTAAAGTCATTAGACATAAGAGCCCTTTCCTAGCACTTTGCTATTTTTTTAAACAATAATAATAATTAATGGCAATAACAATGTTGCCCTTTACATGTCCACCCTACTTTTGTATCACTAGGGTACAGGTATGAGGACTGATTTTAGTGAATCGACCTATTTGATCTCTTAAATTTCAGATTGAGAACAGCTACCCGCTTCTATTCTATTTTTTAATTAATTCATTCCTTTTTATTTTCTTTATTTTTTTTTTGTAGTCATGATAACTAGAAAATCTAGCTACTTCTAAAACTCTAAAGTCTTGTAGTTGGAAAGGAATGGAAAACAGTATAAATTTGTGAAACCTCACAGAGAAAATAGAAATCCGAAGTGCTGTGGAGTTAACTGTGGAATCCAGAATGAAGCAGGCTTTTGGAGAACACACTGAAAAGACATATTTGATGACTAAATTGGCTTGCAGGTGCTGGCCCCCAACCCAAGGGGGATTTTTTGATTTACGGCCTGTTGACATCTCCAGACAGACAGGAAGCCAATGCGTCGTATTAAGTGTACATTTCTGGACTGGCTGACTATACCTTAGGCGGTTTGAAGTCTCCAAAAGCCAACATCAGCAGAAATTTGGGACTTAGTTCTGATTTTCTGTGTTCAGTGGCATAGCTCATTTCAGGATTCCCAGATAAAGAAAACCCTCCAGGACGAGGTTTTCCATGTGTGACTATGGTACCCATTTTATTCCGACCTAGTCTGCTGTGTTTGTATTGGCCACGAAGCCGAGCTTGTTGTTACTCTAAGAACATATTTATTATTTCACTTTGTAAAAAAAAAAAAAAAATTATGCAATGTGTTCCTGAAAGGTGGCATGAATCCATCTACAATTACGAATGAAATCATATTTTCCAACTGAGCTAAAATATACTTTCGAAGATGATGTTTTCACTTATGATTGACTTTTAATTGGCTGCAACTTCTAGTTAAGTTCCTCTGGCTTCACTACCAAGTTTATATTATTCTCTGAAGAACATTAAATGTAACGAAATTTTCTATTTGATAGAGCTAAGAATCCAAAAAAGGCCAGAGAGATTAAAAAGGGTCACCTGCCCAAGTTCATCTGGTGAGTTAGCAGCAAAGCTAGAGGTAGAAGGTGGTGTGCTAACCTCCAGGACTGAGAGGTTTCTGATAATCTAGAATTCTAACACATTTTGTTAATAAGAATGCCTATAACAAATTATTTTGTAACAAACATACTAGTAGTAATGATACTACTTTATATATGTATTTATAAAAACATATATAAATATTTATATATATTAAATATATATATATATATATATATTTTTTTTTTTTTTTTGCAGTTTTGGCCAGGACTGGTACCCTAGTCCTTGAGCCATAGGCGCCACCCTATACTACTTTTTATCTTACTAACACCTTACTTTTGAGGCTAATGCGATCTCATTTGGTGGAATAATACATTAAAGAAATCCAAACCTTTGGCAGCAGTGTCTCAGGGCTAGTTTTCTGGTTGTGCAAGCCTTGATGTGTCAATTAATATATGAACAACAATCTCAGAGGTGGCACCATGGTCAGCACTACTGGACATGTAATGTATACTATTTTATTCCTTCTAACCATATTAAAGCATAGCCATTAAAATTTCCATAGAATTTGAAAGTGACATCTGAAATACGTCAAACATCGTCTTTGGAACTATGAAGGTACACGCTGACAGACATGCTTACTGTCTTTAACTGAACCCCTGAGTTAGGGGAGGTCACCAGCCAGTTATAAGGAAAGATGAGTCCCAGCCAGGGTCCTCAGAGATGGCTCCCCGTAAGCAGTGTCCTCCCTGGAAGAAGAGCTCAGTTTATTCTGAGATTTACTAATGTGATAAATCCCTTCATCTATTTGGAAAGGAGTGGGGAATGAAGCAGAGAAATCCAAGGTTAAACTACTGGAGACCCCAGTAGAGAATAAAACATCGAGAGCAGGGAAATTGCTTACCCCTCGAAGTGTGTGCTGAAGATGTGTGTCAAAGTGTCAGTTCAAGTAACAAGCCAGTAGAACAGGGCAATCACCTACGGTTTTCATTTGATGATGCTTTAATATACTATTCAATCAAAGGTACTAAATGTATTGTCAACACAATCTCTGCCTATAGATCATTTACTTTGTAGATTATCCATAGCCTCTTTTTTAATCTCCAAGTGACTTTTTTCTCTCCTTTCTAACAGGCAGGGGAAAATGGTGTCTACTCTGAAGGCAAAAAACCTGCATTTCAGTCTCCTGCTCCTAGCTAATTATATACCTTCTTTCTCTATGTCTGTGTTCCTATCTGTAAAAATTAAAGTGGTAACTCAGTGATCCTCAAATTTTTCACGAATCTCAAATTCTAGAATTATCTTTAGCCTTCCCTACATCAGTACACTTTATATCTAGGAAATTAAACCTAATTTTATATTTAGCTTAAGAAAATTATGACTGTGAGAAATAGCTGATAGCAACTCCATCTCTCCCTTTAAACTTGTATGGCATTTACTATATATAATTTACAGTACAGTTTTTTATATATTGTTATTCTAAATTATTTCTCTGTTTCCTCTCTGTTCATTTTCTTTCCCAGTAATAACAGATGTGTTTTTATTTTGTTGTTCCTAAGAGCATAACCTATGATGCTGGGACTATGGTGCATTGTTCTGGAACTATTTCAAACTTGACTCTGACACTGATTTTGTCTATTTTAACAAGCTTGCATTCAAAACAGCCTTAATGTCATTAAAGCTGATAAACGGAAAAGCTGAAGATCAAATTTTAATGGTTCTATATGTTTTTCATTCATTCATGTATTATATTGAGTATTTTTTATTTATTTCTAGTATGGTATATGTATTCATATGTGCACACGTATACAAGCACAACTGTTCTATATATGTCTCCCTGCTGAAAAGGCCAAAAGTTTAAGAACTTAGCATTTTAATGCTAGAAATGTGGATTTTGTTTTTGCAAGTCAGCCATTTACTGCTAAAGGTTCATAATCAACTGTAATATGCGATAATTTTATGTTGTGCATATGTAATGATCGTGTATCTCTTAAAAGGTATGGTGTGGAGCCTCCTGGCTTGATAAAATTGGAAAAAGAGATTGAACAAGAAGAAACACTGTCTGCTCCTTCTCCTTCACCTTCTCCTTCATCAAAATCTTCTGGGAAAAAGAGTACAGGAAACTTGCTGGATGATGCAGTAAGTAAAATGCCTCCGACACCATGCTCGACACCTTCCCTACAGCGTCATATCCATGGGACCTTTACCTATTTCAATTTCTTGCAAATACATTTTACACCTCAATGGAAATGCTTTTAGTCCTGCAATTCATTGTGAGAATCAAAACCAAGCCAAACTTTTAAAAGAAAATGTCACATAATTTTGCTGAGTATTATCTAAAATGTTTGGCTAATAAATCAGCTTCCTAAAACTTGTATTTGAAAACACCTAAACCTCATTGTTACTGGACCCTGAGTCCTCCTTTCACAGATGAGAACCCTGAGGTGAAAGAGCTTGAGAACTGTTAAAGAAGGGAAAGAAAACAGGGACAGAGAAGACAACCGCCTTTAAGGACCACCTGCTTTCAGACAGGGTTGGTCATTGCATTTCATATGTTTTGTGTCTCAAAGGCTGGTTCCCTACTGAGGAAATGGAAACAGGAAGTTGAGTAACCTGCTTAAGAGAGGGGAGGAGAGGCTCGGCGCCTGTGGCTCAATCGGCTAGGGCGCCAGCCACGTACACCTAAGGTGGCAGGATCGAGTCCCTAGCCTGGGCCCACCAAACAACAATGATGGCTGCAACCAAAGAATGGCCGAGCGTTGTGGCAGGCGCCTGTGGTCCCAGCTACTTGGGAGGCGGAGGCAGGAGACTCGCTTGAGCCCAGGAGTTGGAGGTTGCTGTGAGCTGTGATGCCACGGCACTCTACCCAGGGGGATAGCTTGAGGCTGCGTCTCAAAAAAAAAAAAATTGTAACACTAGCTCCAGGGGTTACATGGACCCCCAGAGCAATAAAGAGTCTCCATTACTCTTTTTGAGCATGATATTTCTTTTGCTGCAGTCCTCTCTGTCTCGGGTGCCTTCTATCCTACACTTTCACCTTTCACATTTGACCTCATGCCACTTTTCTGCAAAATCTAAGGCACAGAGATATTTCTGATCTGTCCTATAGTTTCTTTCCCAGCTCCTTCTGCTGCAGCAACTTCGCACAGCATTAAACTTCAGAGTCACCTGGCTGGGCTTTCCTATTTCCTTGGTCTGGACCAGCATTCAGATTTCAAGGACTGTGATTCCTCTTGGGTCCTCTACCCAGGCCTTAATTGTACTGTGGTGGGAGGCTTCTGGGGTTGTAATATACATATGGGTTGTCACCTTTCTCTATGTCACATATTGAACATTGTATCAGCTTATGAGTGCAAGTTCCTTTGTGGGTGCCTTCACATTCATAAAAGCTATAAAAGAATCACTTTTTGTCCTATCTTAGTGGTGTGGGTGTACAGATCACATTCCTCCTTCCACTTTCCCAAAGTCCAAAGACCAATTAAGATAAGTCCTGCGAAGAATTTCCTCAGGCTTCAGCCATGGGTTGATCAGCCAGCTCCCAGCATGTGGCTGGATCAGAGCACGCTGACCACCTCAAAAGTGACCTTGCAGGGGTTGACTGGATCTGTTTTTGCTTCCTATGGGGGCAGTAAAGCTCTCTTCAGTCTCCTGTGATGGATACAGGCAAGGATCCCTTCTATCTGCAGTGGGTGTGGTCAGGATGACAGTTAGGGTCCCTTCTACTTGATTTGAGAGGGACTTGGTTCTGAACCTTGACCTAGACTCAATCCCCTGTAAAGAAAGGGTATACAGTCACAAAAGACTAAATAGAACACGGTTAATTACCCAAGTGGAGATTTTCTTTACTACTTTTCCTAGGGTTTCTAACTGCCTATTCAGTTCAGTCTCCTCCAGTTCTTTTAGGAGTCGTGGTAAACTGCAGATTAGTTGAGGCCTATTATACATTATCTCATAAGGTGAGAACCTTGACCTCTTAGAACGGGTACATTTAGCATTGAACAAGACCAGTGGCAAGGCCCGTACCAAATTAAGCTTTGCTTTCTGGAAGAGTTTACCAATTCCTGCTTTTATGGTTCTGTTTATGTGCTCTAACTTTGAGGCCTATAAGCCACACATAGTTTCCAGATGATAGTCAAGGCTTTGGCTGTCATTTGTACTACCTCTGTTGCAAAGGTCAGTCCATTATCAGATCCAATTTTGAGTGGCAATCTAAACCATGGGATAATTTCTCTGGGCAACATGAGTCCTCTATATCCTAGTGGGGAAGGCTTACACCTATCCTGAGTATGTGCAAACCAGAACTAGTAAGTACCGATTTCCTCCATATCTGGATAACTCAGTATAGTTCATTTGTACATCTTCAAAAAGGGCTTCCATGCAGGACTGAATTTTAGGCAGCAGGGATGGTCCCTGTTTAGCATTGTGTTGGTTGCATGTCACACAGTGCTGGCTTTCTTGGAAAGGATGGCCAATAGGGGACTGTAGAAGTATCTCCCCAGAAACTCTTAATTTTTTTTCTTCTATTCGAAGTGCATGGCCTCATCCATACAACCTCTATAACCAACCTCAGATTTTTACACAGTGGGCTTTGATATTTGGTGAGGCATGAGTTGGTCAACCAATGGTGCTCTTTGGTGTTCATAAGAGTGACCACTGTGTATGGCACCTAGACTCTTGAGTTTTATCCCAAAGTCAACTTATCAGCCTCTTGCACCAGCATGGCAGTGTCTGAAAGTGTTCTTAAGCACAGGGGCCATCCTTTTGAGACCCCGTCAAGTTGCTTAGAGAGATAAGCAACTGGTCTTGCCAAGTATTCTACATTCTGGGAGAGCATTCCCTCAGCTGTTCTTTTTCTTTCTGATACATACAATTCAAAAAGCTTGGCCAGGTGAGGGAGGCCTAGAACCAGGGCTATCTACAGTTTTTCCTTTCACTTATTGAAGGTTGGTTGGTCGGATTTCTACTCATTTTGCCCTTTTTCTCTCCCCTCTACCCCCCAGGCTTTGGTCAGTGTGTATGTTTCACACAGTCTTTCACAGAAATCCCAAGGACTTTCATCTGGCTTCTGCATAACCTCAGCCACCTTGCATACATTTGTGGCTTTCTGGCTTCCCTACACTGACAGGAGCAAAGTCAAGGTTGGGTCCAGGATAAGAGAATGAAACCATTTAGCAGTCACCTACAGATATTTACAAGTTCTGGATTTGGGGGCTAATGTTCACACAATGTAAACATTACTATTCCTATTTACAGTCTTAGCACAGTTCTTAAGATAATACCTTGTTTTAAGAGTCCCTACAGAACTGATCTAAAGTTCTGGGAAATTCAAGTGAATATTCCTGAACATCATTTGGGTGTGGGGCCATGTATGAGGCTGTGTTGCAGCCATACCACTTACTGGGAAATTTTTATTCAAGTTTCAATTTTTCCTGAGGTATCTCTGTAGACACAGCAGATAGCATTTAAGTTTTTCAGGGTTGCCAACAGGTGACCTTTGTTCAACATTAAGGCTTTAGAGCAAATAAAACTACTGTATATAACTCTATATGCTTTGGCTAGTCTCTTAGTCCCATTTAACAGATCAATTTACTTAAACAGCTATGTCTCATTTTATGAGCTGGCATTGCAGACAAGGCTGGAATCTAATACAGGTGGGCCACAGTTTTTTTTCCTTTTGAACCATTTTTCTCTCTCTAATTTCTCACTTTACTAAAAATAAATTATAGCAAAACTAATTTAATTTCCAAAATAAACTGTACTTTCAGTATATTGGGTCTGATTATTTGCATAAAGTGTACCAAGAATAATTATTAGCCATCTAGGCTTTTCTTCCTTTTAAAATTGGCTTTGCTGGAACCTTTTATAAGGAATATCGGGTTAGACTTGAAAGCCTTCCATGAGCCCAGGTTTCATCTGTGCCATTAGATACCTGTATGCATTGGGTAAATTCCTCTTTTCTTGAGGTCCCAAAGCAAATTATGGTTCCCAGACCTGTCAGAAAGTGTCATTCTTCACTCATTGCAGATCAAGAAATGTTATTGATGAGGTATCCAGCCAGTCTTTCCAACAGACTTTTTTATTGGCCTTATAAACCTAATGCCATTAAAGTAGTCTGGACACCTCTGAAAATGGTATTCTACCATTATCAACCTAATGCCATAAAGCAGTCTGGATACCTCTGAAAATGCTATTCTAGTCAAAGACTTGGTAAGATAACCAGTGCCTTTCATCATGTCCTATGGAACAAAGCAGATTATTATTGAACTTGCAAATAACTGTATTGTCAAAATTAAGAATACTTACAAATGGTTTTCAAACTCTGGAGAAATCAAGGAGAGACAAAAAAATAAATGTTTTAAATTTGCTCATGAGTATATACATTGCTGAAAGGTACAAATAACTTAAAAGAAAAGATAGAAAATGGTTTCCTTGACTTCAGGAAAACAGAACACAAAAAGAATTAGCAATGTTTCAAACAAAAAGTCATAACAAATCAGCTTGGTTCCATATAACTGCTTTTTGTTCTGTTTGAAGTTAGGTTAGCAATACTCATGGACATGTTAGCTTTCTAATTAAAGTCCTGGAAGCTTGCTCCTAGGTTGATGGTATTTAATCTCCAAAGTCATTGGAAATTTGAATTCAAGAGAACTTGCCAGCCTTTCCTACTACTTTCTTTGAAGGACAAACTTTGAACTTTAACCAGTTACAAGAACACTTTCTGAGATGAATTAAAATGATTACTGACAACATACACTAATACAAACCAATATTTTATAATATTAGAACATATATAAAAACATAATCCACAGAAAATTAACTACCATTTCATATTTGACAGTATTTCCCATATATTTTTAATATGCCAAATAAGCCTAATATGTCTTTCTCAGACTTTCAGTTGTCTTAATATTTCAAAAAGACCAAGTTTAGGGTTTTGATTTTGGAAGATTTATCAAATATCAAAGGCTTAAAACATTTGTTCAAACAGGATTACAAGTCAAAAGATTCTAAAGGCAATACATAGTCAACTTGATCACATGCAAATTCCTTCACAAATTTCCTTTTATGAGCCTTATTCAACCTGCATAGACAATTTAACAAACATTCTAAACCTTCTGGTTTGCACTGCCTTTCATCTGTTTTAGGCCAAAATTTATCACACAAGATCCTTCCTTACACAAGGCCATTTTTCTTTCTGTCTAATTTTTCTTACTCTCAAAAAACCACTTTTCACAAAACAAGATCACAATTTATTATGAAGTTAATTATTCACTTGGCTAAACTGATAATTAGAAGGTTTAAATGGCAAGAATCTTACTCTTTGACAAAGACTCAGTTTCCCAAACAATCTACACAACCAAATTATTACATTTTACAAATAAGAGACATTTAATGGACTATAACGTGACTTTAAGGTTTTAAGTTACCAAAAAATGTTTTGAAACTACAACATAGGCATCATCTCTGATGTCTTTTCATTGTCCCTCTAAGTCTTACATGGCCATGTGACATCAAAGATGGCCGCAAAGGACAGGACCTATGTCCTTAATTCATTTACCAGGAGCAGAGTTCAAGACAGAAAGCAGGAAACCAGAACATCATTTTCACTCAAAATAGCCGAGGAGGGCAAAGTTAGGGCAGGGAAGAAGGGGCCATGTGGACTAGATTGTACCTTGTAGCTGCTGGCCTAAGTATGGGGAATATGTCCCTTAGGCCTCACCATAGCTACCTCTCTAGACCTCAGAATTCAGAGCCTTAAAATCAAGAACATAAGTTCACAGTTGAATCTAGCATATTTAGAAATATTACAGAGGTGGCAGTTTTATAATCTTCGAACATTTGAACTTTAATAACAGGTTTAAAACTAATTTTATCTCAAAGGATACCACAATCACCTGAACAACAAGGCATTTGAGTCATTCCTTCTCACACAAAGTTCTCAGTCTCCCCAGAGACACGATTACCACATAGTCTCTGTAAACTCTTTCTTAAAATGCTTCAGCATAGTTCCCAATGGGGTGGGCTTCCCCCATGTGTTTCCCATTTCTTTCCCTCAGATAAACCACAAACACATCACAAATGGGGTAAACACAGGGCCACAGATGGGGTAAAACTGGGGATATGAATGGGGCTGTCACACAATAGTTTTGCCCTGTGAAGGGGGAGGCCAAAGCCCTGCCTACTGATACCCATCTCACTCAGTCTCCAACCACTCATATGCACACAATTCCAACCTTTTTCCAACCTATTTCCTAACCTGGGCAGCCTTGGTTTTCCACTTGAACTGCCATTTAGCCATATGAGGTGTCCTCTAGTATGGTTTAGAATCAACACTTCCCTAGGACCTGTGAGGGGAAGTTGGAACCCCACCCTCACTGTCCATCTCAATCACACCACACCCACACTCTTTCATGTTTCTCACCCATCCTGCCAGCAATCTAACACCCAGGGGTTGATCATAACCCTCTTCCACTTAAATATAGTGGGCCCTGATTGGTCTTACCTGCCTCAGACATCTCCCAGTGCAGGTGCCAGTTCCTGCCTGCCAGTTCCTCCCAGTGTTTGACTCCTCAAAGACCTGCCAAGGGGGTCCTTTCTCCACCCAGTTGAGGCCTCCACACAGGAATGCAAAACCCACCCCTGGAGCACTCTGTGGTTCTTGTCTCCCTGATTAGCCCCCCCCCCCCGTGAGTGTCCAGTGGGTTGGCAGCAACAACCAGGTGTGTCTGAGCCTGTAACTCCTTGGGTGGTTTTGATTCCCAGTCAAGGAACTAGAAATGTTGCAGGAAGGCAAGACCCAATGGAGAGAACGAACACCTAAACACCATCTTTAAAAGAGGAAGGGCTTCATTTCAGCTGGCAGAACTATGGCACAGAAGAATTCAAAATGGCCACATTCCTCAACTGGCTCAGTCAAAAACTAATGGCCCATGGGTACCTTTCTCATTGGTCAGTTTGAATCAAACTGGAGAAGCTGACTCTGACTTTTCCAGAAGCAGAAGCAAGCATTAGTTTCCAGGTCCCAGGAATTTAAGTTTCTACAAATTCCTGGGAGCTAAGTCACCCCAGGGAGGACTTTGCAGGTATATCCTTGGGGTCTCCTTGAGAAGACCTCTGTTTTCTTAGACCTAACTTTGTCCGGGTATCCTCTCTCAGTGCCTCTTTCCCCATGAGCAGCTCCAGTGATTAAGCACAATGCCTGACACACAGAGGGTGCCCCATGAATGGTAAAGGAACAAACTGCATTTTTCCAGAAACTTTTAACTTACTCGCAGTGCTTAATGCATCAAGTTAGGTTCCATTGTAATGATTCTTCAGGGCATTTCTGATATATTTTTTAATTTTTTAAATTTTTTATTAAATCATAACTTTGTACATTGATGCATTTATGGGGTTCAGGGTACATTTCTAATTTTTTTTAATAGAATATCATTTGGATTTAATAACCAGACATTTAAAAACTGTATGCCCAGCCACTTGGGGGTAAAACAGGTGCTTCTCACCAATTCACCCCCAAGGAGCTAAGCAAACAGAAGCACCATTTATCCCTCTCCCCAGAGCCTTCTCTGCTCTCTGGGGTTCCTTCATTCCTTGTATTCTTGCATTTGGCCTGAGGAGTTAGCAGTTCAGCAGAACTTAGTAGAAAATGGTGCTTTGTGGGCATAGCTGCTTATTAATTGACAGCATGGCTGAGAATGCTAAGGCTTGAAGAAAGTGTTGGTGGAAGGCTGCCTTGAACTGGCCAAGGGAAGTGTCCTATTACAGAGCTGTTGGCTATAACTCACTCTAATTCTGTGGTTAAAGCGAAGCAAGAATTCATGTTTTACAGAAGCTGTCATTGTTTGTTCTGATGAGTCTTTTTACGTGCTGTACTTGAAATTTATTTGCTACTAACTCTGTCCTCTGCAAGGGCTGAGATTCTGTCTCAAGTTGATTTAAGAAAAAAAGAAGAAGAAGAAGAATTTATTGGCTTAAAAGTCCAGAGGTAGGTTTGCCTAGGTATGTTGGTTTGTAGGTCAGGGAGACATCATCAAGACCTGTCTTGCCCTTTTATCCCTCTGTTCTTCTTTCTTCTCTGTTGACTCCCTTCTCAGGCCAGCTCTATGGTGGGAGAGGGGGACAGAAATGACTACTGTCAGCCTATTACATTGTCCTCATATCTAGCAGTTTCAGAGGCAAGAAATACTTCTCCCCCAACAGCTATACAAATTCAATAGATAACTCCTACTGGCCATCCCCAAACCAAATGGAGATGTGCTGTTTGGATTCACCACCTACGTCTAAGATAGTGACTGATGACCCCACCAGGGAATGGAGGGACAGTCTTAAATTTTCCTGACATTTAATAGTTTCTTAGGTCTGCCACTATAAATCCCCATAGACTCTGTGGTTAAAGACAACCAAAATGTATTATCTCACAGTTCTGGAGGGTAGGAGTTCCAACTCAATGTCTCAGGAGGACCACACTCATCCTGGGGCTCCTTCCTTGCCTTTCCCAGCAGCCCTTCCTTCTGAGGCCCCAGGAAATCCTTGCCAATCCTCTGCCTCCATCTTCACATGGCTGTCCCTTCTGTGCTTCTCCCGTTCTGTGTCTTCTCTTTTTACAATAACATTTGTTATTGGAGTTAGGGTCTGCTCAATTAATCCATAATTATCTCATCTCAAGATTCTTCATTTAATCACATCTGCAGAGACAGTATTTCCAAATAAGGTCATATTCACGGGTATTAATAGGGGTTAGGACTTAGACTTAGGGGGCCACAATTTAGTCCTCTCCAGGGCCAAAAGAAATAGATGGCCACTAAACTGCCCAACACCCCTTGACTGCCCAGCATCCACCCACGGCCTTTTCCATGAAAACAGTTTCAGAAATGCATCACAGGTTGTCCACATGTAGGCAAAGCTGGCTGATGCGCATCATTTTTGTCCGGTAGGTAAGGATGTTGTTCTTAATACTCTGTCAACCAAGAGCTAAATGATAAATTTAAACACCCCTAGGATTTAATGGTGGAAAAAAAATAGGATGCTTGCAATCAAAACCACTTGCCTTTGCTAATGGGAAAAGGAGAAAAACAGTACCCTGCAGTCACTGATCCAACCTTCTACTAAAGAGGCTTGGCAGGGAGCCGCTTTGTAGCTGCTGAAAGATGTGGGCTCTGCTAGCAGCCAGGAGTGCCTGGACGCTGCCCTCTGGAAGGTTCTCGCCTGTCCATTGCCCTCTGTGGATGTCAGCAGAGACAATATCCCTTCTGGAAACCATAGACTCTGGCAGGGTGCTAAGTTTTTGTAGACATAAGTGTAGACGTCCGGCCTCAGTGGTTCACTAGACTGAAATGTCTCTCACAGTAGGACTGGACAACTTATAGAAAGTTGAGAGATAGTTCATTTTATGATAACTGTCAGTCAGAGCCAGAAACCCAGTCAAGTCATGTTTGAGAATCTGTCCCTACCACATCTGCCCCTCATAGCTATCTGTCTCTGCACTCCGCCCTCCCCGGGTCTTCCCTCACACTGTGGCCATCTGGCCTTTGCCTTAGATGTGCTGGGCCTGGACCAGAAGGTTCAGCTGGTACCTCCCCTTGAGCTGTTTGTGGTTGGGTCAGGCAGAGCTCAAGGCAGGAGCTGCTGGAAGGGTTTCTGTCTGCTCACTCTGTATTGTCCTCCCCCTAGCTTTTGCTGTGCCGCCAGCCTCTGGCAGGGAATTTGACTTTTGCCACCTTGAAATGTGATTTTCTGGCTCTCAGCTCATATGAATTACTGGCCACAGGCAGGAAGGGGAGTTCATGGCATCATCCCCTACTTTCAGAAAGGTCACCTGGGATAAAAGTGTATTGCTTCTCTGGCCGGGTCCAGTAGCTCACACCTATAATCCTAGCACTTTGGGAAGCTGAGATGGGTGGATTGCCTTAGCTAGGGAGTTGGAGACCAGCCTGAGCAAGAACAAGACCCTGTCTCTAAAAAATAGCTAACCGTTGTGGTGGGTGCCTAAAGTCCCAGCTACTAGGTGGGTGAGGCAAGAGGATTCCTTTAACCCAAGGGTTTGAGGTTGCTGTGAGCTATGACACCATAGCACTCTAGCAAGGACGATTAAGTGAGACTCTATCTCAAAAAAAAAAAAGAAAAAAGTGTATTGCTTCTCGCAGAGCTTCCTGAAACTGAAGTGGCAGCACACCCTAGTCACTTGGCTTTCTTTCCCCACCCCCTAAAAAGTCCTCTACATTCCCAGTCTCCCTGGGTGGGTGGTTTGACTTGCCAGACTCCACAGGGGAGAGCTGAGCTAACTTGCTCTGCTGGCAGGGAGGAGGCACCCCATGCAGTCCTCCCACCTCAGCACATCCATGTATCAGGGCCTGTCACTTGCAAAACCCTGCTCCTGGTACAAAATTGTAAGTTACTTAGGACACTTGTGATTGCAACTGATGTCAGAAAGACCCAGAAAGGGGATTGTATTAGCCTATACAACCGAGAATCAGGTAAGGCTGGATCCAGATGCTCAAATCACAGGATAAGGACTTGGTCTCTTTCTCACCCACATGCTCTGCCCCTGTGACACTACAGCCTCCTTTCTGCTTTCCTCTCTGCTGGCTTCAGTAGATTCTCCAGCTGATTTTCATGGAGCGCTGCACTTACAACGCATTGTCATACAGCAACCCACCTGTTTTTCAAGTGTTCCTGTCAGGTTTGGCCTCTTGGCCAACTGTTGTCCTGGCTCTTCGGCTCCTTGCTTGGAAACATCACAAGCAGGGCTGGTAAGACAGAGTGATCGTATTCAGCAAGCGATTACACACAGCTTTTATTGTAGAAAAGAAAGAAGCGATACAAGGTGGAAGGTACATCCCAAAGGAGGAATGGGTTAATCTCCCCAAGTGGAAAAAGACCTTGGGGACGGCCAGCTGGCTGGGTCCAGGGCGGGATTATGGGAGCTGTGGGATGTGGGCAGATGATTGATAGACATGACTGGCAGGTGTCCTGCGCTTTCCTGCAGGCCCTTCCCCTGATTGGTCCCCAGCTTCTCCACCTCTAGGCACTATCCTCCTGGCCTGTATGTCCTCTTCCCCCCGCCTAACATTCCAACAGGAGGTACAGGATGGCCCTGAATGGGCTTGCTTGGGATTTTTGCTTCCCCTTCCATTAACTAACCATTGAGACCAGGTAGATGGAAATACCCTGATTAATCGCTTGAGTCACATGCCCACTCTTGATAGGATGGGTAATGCCACATAATTGACAGCCCCTCTGGGTTGGAGGAAGGACAGTTTCTGAAAGGAAATAAGAAGGGCTGGAAAGATAGAAACCTGTGTTGAGGGGCCAGGCCTCCAGGTCTTCATTCTCCCGTTGGTCAGAAGTCTGGTGGTCCACCTAGCTTCTCTTGTCACCCTTAGGGACCTGGTCCTATTCCTGTGTCCTTAACTATCAGCTAGAGGCTTTTTATCTTTTCTTGTAATTTTTTAAAAATTGTGAAATAAAACCATACATACATATAAACCATATGTTCAGCTTAAAGAATAGTAAAACGGTGTCCCTACCACTCAAGTTAAGAAATTGATCAGGCTGGGCGCAGTTTCTCAGGCCTGTATAATACCAGCACTCTGGGAAGCTGAGGAGTGGCGATCCCTTGAGGCTAGGAGTTTCTGACCAGCCTGGTCAACATAGGGAAACACTCTCTACAAAAACAAACAAACCCACCAAAATAAGCCACCATACCTGGCTATTTTATATGCATGCCTGGAATCCCAGCTACCCAGGAGGCTGAGGTAGAAGGATTGCTTGAGCCCAGGAGTTTGAGGCTATAGTGATCTATGATCATGCCACTGTACACCAGCTGGGGTGACACAGCAAGACCTTGTCTCAAAAAATAAAAAAATAAAAGAAAGGAAGAGAAAGAACAGAGTCAGTTTCCTAGAAACTTCTCATGTGCTTCTCCCCAGTAATGTGCCCTCCTCTCCTTACCTAAGGGAAACTATACAGAATTCTGTGTTCATCATTCCAAACTTTCCTTTTTTTTAAGACAGAGACTCAAGCTGTCACCCTGGGTAGAGTGCTTTGGCATCATAGTTCACAGCAACCTCCAACTCCTGGGCTCAAGTGATTCTCCTGCTTCTGTCTCCCTAGTAGCTGGGACTACAGGCACCTGCCACAATGCCTGGCTATTTTTTGGTTGCAGCTTTCATTGTTGTTTGGTAGGCCTGGGCTGGATTCGAACCCACCAGCTCAGGTGTGTGTGGCTGGTGCCTTAGCCACTTGAGCCACAGGCGCCAAGCCCAAGCTTTTCTTTATACTTTTAAACTATGCACACACACATACATACATACATACACACACTCTTAAATTTCTAAGTAGTATTTTGTGTGGTTTTGCAGAGCTGAGAAGATTGTTTTTAATGCTGTCTGTATGAATATGTTATATTCTTCTGTGATGTCTTGTAGTCAATATTATGTTTTTGAGATTCATTTGTATTGATGCAGGTAGTTGTAGTTCATTTTCACTGCCATCTAATGTTCCATCATATTATATCACATTGCATGTACCCATTTTACTCTTTACAGTGTATACCTATGATCTGAATTGCTATGTTTAAAGGTACTTTGCTCTTTAGGATAATGCTAATTTCCCCCAAAAGTGGTTATAATAATGTACCTTTCTGCTAGAAGTCAATGATAGTGTTTTGATTGATCTCATTCTTGTCAATTTTAATTTTTGTTAACCCCATGGGTGTGGCCCATGTCTTATTCTGGTTATAATTTGCATTTATTTAATTACTAGTGAAGTGGAGAATCTTTTCATGCTTATGAACCATCTGTTTGATCTCTGCTGTGAAATGCCTATTGATATCTTTCCCCTAATTTTCTAATGGACTACTGATTTTTTCTTTTCTTCTTTATTGAAGAGGTCTTGCTATATTGCCCAGGCTGGCCTCAAGCTTCTGCCTCAAGCAGTCCTCCCACCCCAGCCTCCCATATAATTTGGACTACAGGTACCCAGTAGTATTTATTGATTCATAAGAATGTTTTTTTACATATTCTGGATGATGAGTCTATATTGGTTAATATGTTCAGATGGCTACTTGAAGTTTGGGATTGCTGTTACATTGTATTGATGGTGACTTTTGAGCAGAAGTTCTTAATTTTGATGTCAAATTTATCTTATCTAAGAAAACTTTTTCAACCTGAGGTCATAAAGATATTTTTTCTATTATCTTCTAAAAGTTTCTAATTTTGTCCCTCATATTTAAGTAGTTAATTTTTCAAGTTTAAGCATTTAATCTATCTGGATTTGATTGTTGTGACGGGTTGTAAGATAATTAGTTTCCAATTTTACTTTTTTACCCACTTCTCTGCAAAGCCCTCTCTGTCAGAAGTCAAGTTTTCATATATGAGTATGGGATCTTTTTCCTGAGCTCTCAAATTTTCTCTGTTAAATTCTAATTTTTTCCAGAACCCATGGCAAACCAATATTTTATAAATATAATTAAAAATTAATTACTAGGAAAATAAAATGAAAAAAGACACAAAATAAAGGCCCAATTTTTTATTATTAAATTCATGATTAGTAAAGCAGATGTAACCTTACTCTGTCAAGTTACTACCAAAGTTTCTAAATGCTTACACTTCATTGCTATATATGTTGTGTGCCCTTGAGAAGAAGTTCAAAGATGGTACCAATGCAGAGATTGTACTTGGAATAGTTCTAATATACCCTTCTCCCCTAATATGTCTGTTAATACTACTCAGTCTTTTTTCTTTAATTGCAGTAAAATATATATAACATGAAATTTATAATTTTAACTATTTTTAAGTGTGAAATTCAGTGGCATTTAGTGTATCCATATTGTCACACAACCATCACCACCATCCATCTCCAGAACTCATCTCAAACTGAAACCCTGTAGCCACCCCTCCCCTCTTCCAGCCCCTGGCAGTGACTATTCTATTTTCTGTCTTTATGAATTTGACTCCTCTAAATATCTCACAAAAATGCAAATCATATAATATTTGAACGTTTGTGCCTGGCTTCGTTCACTTATAATGTCTTCAAGGTACTGCCGGGTTGCAGCATGTATCAGAATTTTATTCCTTTAAAATTTAAATAATAGTCCATCATAGGCATGGTGCCGGCCATACACACTGAGGGTGGCGGGTTTAAACCCGGCCTGGGCCAGCTAAACAATAGCCATGACACTCTACCAAGGGTGACATAGTGAGACTCTATCTCAAAATAATAATGATAATAATAATAATCCATTGTATGTTTATACCAAACTTATTTATCTACTCACATCCATCGGGGGACATTCAGGTTACTTCCACCTTTTGGCGATTGTGGATATTGCCACTATGAACACTGGTGTACACATGTCTGCACTTGACCTTAGCCAAAAGGTGGAGAAACGATGGTGTACAGATATCTGTCTGTGTCTCTGCTTTCCATCCCTTTGGGTATACACCTGGAAGTGGAATTGCTGGATTATGGTAGTTCAATGTTTAGCTTTTTGAGTAACCACTATACCATTTTCATAGAAGCTATACCATTTTACATTCATACAAGTAATGTTCAAGGATTCTAATTTCTCCACATCCTCTTCAATACTATTTTTTAATTTTGTTTCTGTCTTTGATAATAGCTACCCTAATGTGTGTCATGTGGATTTTCTCTATGGCTTTGATTTGCATTTCTGTAGTGCTTAGCAATGTTGAGCATCCAGTCATGCACTTATCAGCCATTTGTGTAGTTTTGTTGGAGAATGGTCCATTCAAGTCCTTTGCCCATTTTTTATTTGTTATTTTTATTTTTTCTTTTTTAGAGACAGACTCTCACTTTGTCACCCTCAGTAGAGTGTTGTGCTGTCACAGCTCACAGCAACCTCCAGCTCTTGGATGTGAGTGATTCTCTTGCCTCAGCCTCCTAAGTAGCTGGGACCACAGGCGCCTGCTACAATGCCTAGCTATTTTTTTGTTGTTGTTGCTGTTTGGCCGGGACTGGGTTTGAACCCACCACCCTCAGTATATGGGGCCAGCACCCTACTCACTGAACTACAATTGCTGCCCACTTTGCCTTTTTTTTTTTTTTTTTTTTTTGAGACAGTGCCTCAAGCTATCACCCTGAGTAGAGTGCTATGGCATCACAGCAACCTCCAACTCCTGGGCTCAAGTAATTCTCCTGCCTCCGCCTCCCAAGTAGCTGGGACTACAGGTGCCTGCCACAACTCCTGACTATTTTTTGGTTGCAGCTGTCATTGTTGTTTGGTGGCCTGGGCTGGATTCGAACCCGCCAGCTCAGGTGTATGTGGCTGGCGCCTTAGCGCTTGAGCCACAGATGCCAAGGCACTTTGCCCATTTTTTTAATTGGGCTGTTGATTTGGGGTTTTGTTGGGATGTTACTGGGTTGTAGGAGTTCTTTTGATCAATGTTAATTACTGTGGTTTTATAAATCTTGATATCTAGTAGAGGACAGGCCCCCTTCCCTAACATACCCTTGTTTGTTTCCCTTTTTGAAAAATGATTTGGTATTTCTTTTCCTGTTACTCTTCCATATAAATTTTGGAATCAGCTTATTCAGCTCTTTATTAGAAACCTGTTAGAATATTGCTTGGAACTGCCTAGAACATTCATCTTCACACTATGGCCCGTGTGCCACATGCGGCCCACCAAGGACATTTATCCAGCCCGGCAGGTGATTTTGCTGCCGCTGCCTGTCCTGCTTAGCAGCCAACTGGTCCAGGGCCCACAGTCGGGCCCTCCAATAGTCTGAGGGACAGTGAACTGGCCCCCTGTTTAAAAAGTTTGAGGACCCCTGGCCTAGAATGTACATGTCATTTTGGAGAGAACTGATATACTTATGATACTGAGTCTTTCTATCATGAACATGTTGTCTCTCCATTTATTAGTTCTTCTTTGATGTTTTTTAGTAAAGTTTTACCATATAGGGCTTTCACATGTTTTGTTAGCTTTACTCCTGGGTGTTTGATATTTTTTCATGCTGTTATAGATGTTATCTTTTTTTTTTTTTTGAGACAGAGCCTCAAGTTGTTGCCCTGGGTAGAGTGTCATGGCATCACAGCTCACAGCAACCTCCAACTCCTGGGCTTAAGCGATTCTCTTGCCTCAGCCTCCCAAGTAGCTGGGACTACAGGTACCCACCACAATGGCCAGCTATCCAGCTATTTTTTTTTTTGGTTGTAGTTGTCATTGTTGTTTGCCAGGCTTGGGCTGGATTCGAACCCGCCAGCTCTGGTGTATGTGGCTGGAGCCTTGGCCACTTGAGCTATAGGTGCTGAGCCCAGATGTTATCTTTTAAAATTAAATTTTCTAATGGTTACTGAGAATGGAAATGCAATTGACTTTTCCATACTGATTTTGCATCCAGAAATCTTCTGAACTTTACCAAGTTTAATAATTTATCTATAGATATTATTGAGTTTCTCCAACTTTATCTGTAGATAATCTGCAAACACAACATCTGCAAACTTTTTTTTCCTTCCCAAGCCTTACACATCTGTATCATTTTTATTTGCTTTTTTAATTTTTATTTTTTAAAGAGACAAGGTCTTGCTCTGCCTCCCAGGCTGTAGTGCAATGGCATGATCATAGCTCACTGCAACTTTGAACTTCTAGACTCAAGTGATCTTTCTGCCTTAGCCTCCCAAGTAGCTGGGACTATGGAATGCACCAGAATGCCCAGCTTAATTTTTCTTATTTTATGTAGAGAGAGGGGTCTCACTATATTGCCCAGCCTGGTCTTGAACTCCTGGGCTCAAGTGATCCTCCATCCTTGGCCTCCCAAAGTGCTGGGATTTACAGGTGTGAGCCACCCTTCTCGGCCCTGGTTTCTTTTCTTTTTTTTTTTGAGACGGAGCCTCAAGCTATTCCTCTGGGTAGAGTGCCATGGCATCACAGCTCATAGCAACCTCCAACTCCTGGGCTCAAGCGAGTCTCCTGCCTCAGCCTCCCAAGTAGCTGGAACCACAGGCGCCCGCCACAACGCCTGGCCATTTTTTGGTTGCAGCCATCATTGTTGTTTTTGGTGGGCCCGGGCTGGATTCGAACCCACCACCTTAGGTGTATGTGGCTGGCGCCTTAGCCACTTGAGCCACAGGCGCCAAGCCAGCTTTGTCCTTCTTAATGACAGATGATGTCCACCGATGTTTCATGTGCTTGTTGGTGCTGTGTACCTTCTTTTGTGAAGTATCTGTTCAAGTCTTTTGTCCATTTTAACACGATTCCTTGTCTTTTTACTATTGAATCATAGGAGTCCTTTGTATATGCTGGTAACACATCTTCTATAAGGTACATTTTTCTGAATATTTTTTTTTTAAATCTGTAGCTTGCCTATTGATTTTTTAATGGTGCCCTTTTGTCAGATTAATTAAGGCATAATGTCTATAAAATTCACCAATTTTAAGGGTACCAATCAGTGAGTTTTTGACCAATGTATACAGTCATGTAATCACCTTGGAAAGCATGATATAAAACATTTCCAGCACTCCAAAAAGTTTCCTTGCATGCTCTTTTAGTGAATCCCCTACCCCGCTCCCCCTATCCCCTGAAAAGCATTGATCTGCTTTCTGGCACTATAGTTTTGCCTTTTCTAGAATTTCATATTGGTGGAAACTTGCAGTAAGTAATCTTTTATGTCTGGTTTCTTTCATTCAGCCGAGATCCATCCCTAAGCAGGTGTATCTTAATGTTACATTGTATTCCATCGTAAAGCTACTCCCTAATTTATCCATTCACCACTTAATAGACGTTTGGTGTTTGTTTTAGTTTGGGGCTGTCCTCGATGGTGCTGCTGTGAATAATTACATAAATGACTCTGTGTGTTTGTTTTCATTTCTCCTGGGTAAATACCTAGAAGTGGATTTGTTGGATCTTATAAAAACAGTAGGTTGAACTTTGTCAGTAACCGTCAGACTGTTTTTCATAGCGTGTGTGCTGTTTTGCATTCTCTGCAACAAACTCTAAGTCTTCCGTTTGCTCTTCATCCTGCCAATATATTGTGTAATCCCATGGTCCCTAACCCCCAGGCCGCAGACCACTAGTATCATGCCCATCCATGGCCTGTTAGGGACTGAGCTGCACAGCTGGAGGTGGGAGACCAGCAAGCAAAGCTTCATATGTCACTGTCTTCCACGGTGCCCAGATGGGACCATCTAATTGCAGGAAAACAAGCTCAGGGCTCCCACTGGTTTTGCATTATGGCAAGTTGTATAATTATTTCATTACATATTACAGTGTAATAATAATAGAAATAAAGTACACAATAAATGTAATGCACTTGAATCATCCTGAAACTATGCCCCTCCCTGGTCCATGGACAAACCGTCTTGCAAGGAACCAGTCCCTGGTACCAAATATTGGAGACTGCTGGTCTAATTAGTCTTTCAAAATTTTAACCAGGCTCAGCACCTGTAACACAGAGGCTAGGGCGTCAGCCACATACACCGGAGCAGGCAGGTTCGAATCCAGCCCGGGCCTGCCAAACAACAATGACAACTACAACCAAAAAATAGCCGGGCATTGTGGCGGGTGCCTGTAGTCGCAGCTTCTTGGGAGGCTGAAGCAAGAGAATCACTTAAGCCCAAGAGTTTGAGGTTGCTGTGAGCTGTGACATCAGTACCAAGGGCCACAAAGTGAGACTCTATCGCAAAAAAGTCAATCAATCAATCAATAAAATGAAATTTTAACCATCTTAGTGGCTTTGCCACTTTTAAGCCTCAAAAATATTCTCCTGTGTTTGCTAAAAAAAAAATACCTAATTTTAGCTATACTAAAATACTAGATCTATGATCTAACTCTAAATTTTTAATAACTAGTGTAAGGTTACAGTGTCAGGTTTCATTTTTTTCTGAATAAAGATCTCAAATTTTTTTTCAGTACCGTTTGTTAAAAGACTTTCTCTATTGAATTGCCTTAGCACCTTTGTGCTAAAACCAACTGTGTTAGTATAATTCTATTTCTAAAATCTCTACTGTGTTTCACTGATCTACTTGTCTATCAATATGTGAAAACAACACTGTTTTGCTTTGTTTTGTTTTTTTGAAACAAAGTCTCTCTCTGTTGCCCAGGCTAGAGTGTGGTGGTGTCAAACTACTACCTCAGCCTCCCAAGTAGCTATGAACACAGGGGCCCACCATGATGCCTGGGTAATTTTTCTATTTTTAGTAGAGATAGGCTTGTTTTGAACTCCAGAGCTCAAAGGATCCTCCTGCTTTGGCCTCTCAGAGTGCTAAGATTATAGGTATGGGCCACTGCACCCGGCCTACAACACCATCTTGATTGCTATAGTTTTTTGTTATTGTTGTTTTTGAGACAGAGTCTCACTTTGTTGTCCTCAGTAGAGTGCCATGGCACCACAGCTCACAGCAACCTCAAACTCTTGGGCTCAAACCATTCTCTGGCCTCAGCCTCCAAAGTAGCTGGGACTACACGCACCCACTACAACACCTTGCTCTTTTTAGAGACGAGATCTCGCTCTGGCTCAGTCTGGTCTTGAACCTGTGAGCTCAGGCAATCCACTCACCTCGGCCTCCCAAGTGCTGAGATGACAGGCGTGAGCCACTGCACCTGCTGATTGCTGTAGTTCTATAGTATGTCTTAAAATAATCTAGAACAAATTCTTCAGTTTTTTTTTCAAGATAAAGTTGGACCCTTGTACTTTCGTATATTTTCATATAAGCCTATAAAATGCTAATGGTAAGGCCTTCTAGAGTTACGATTAGAATTACATGAAATCTATAGATTAACTTGGCAAAAATTGCATCTTATCGATGTTGAGTCTTCCCACTCATGGCTTCTCTCTCCTTCATTTAAGTCTCATTTAATTTCACCCAGCAATGTTCTGTCATTTTCAATACACAGGTCCTGCATATCTTTTTTTAAAGACTTTCCTAAATGTTTTATTATGTATAATGCTATTATAATTGGAATCTTTCCTTCTCCAATTGCTAGTATGTAGAATAACAGTGGCCATAAAGTTCATGGCCACCCTGTATATTGACCTTGTATCCCATACCCTTGCTAAATCCACTTATTAGTTCTAGTAACGTTTTTGTTCACATACACTGTCATGTTATACGAGAATACATACTGTTTTATTTCTTCCTTTCTGGTTTTTATGTCTGTCTTTTTTTTTTCTTGTCTTGTTCCAATGCCTATGATCTCCAGTGCAATGTTAAATAGAAGTAGTAAAAGCAGACATCCTGACTCTCTTTTTTTTTCATTTATGGGGAAAGTATTATGTCTTTCACCAGTAAGGATGATTTTGGGGGTGGTGTCTGTGGCTCAGAGGGGTAGGGCACTGGTCCCATATGCCAGAGGTGGCGAGTTCAAACCCAGCCCCGGCCAAAAAATAAAAAGATGATTTTGGCTGTAGATTTTTCATAGATATTCTTCATCACATTGAGAAAGTCTCTCATTTTCTCATTATGAATGAATGGGATTTTATCAAATGCTTTTTGTGATTATTGAGATAATAGTATATGAATTTCCTCCTTTACTCTATAACAGAGATGAATTACAATAATTGATTTACAAATGTAAATTGTAAATTTAGTCAGCTGTATTATCTCATTTGCATATTGCTGGATTCAGTTTAAAATTAGGCTCGGCACCTGAGCACAGTGCTTATGGCACCAGCCACATACACTGAGGGTGGCAGGTTCAAA
The DNA here is from genome assembly GCA_963574575.1 of Galagoides demidoff. Classification (NCBI taxonomy): domain Eukaryota; kingdom Metazoa; phylum Chordata; class Mammalia; order Primates; family Galagidae; genus Galagoides; species Galagoides demidoff. The sequence goes on from CAUYQV010101639.1 coordinate 36,500, forward strand.
CCCGGCCCAAGCCAGCTAAACAAATGCAACCAAAAAATAGCCAGGCATTGTGGCAGGTGCCTTGAGTCCCAGCTACTTGGGAGGTTGAGGCAAGAGAATCACTTAAGCCCAAGAGTTTGAGGTTGCTGTGAGCTGTGATGCTACAGCACTCTACCAGGGGTGATATAGTGACACTCACTCTCAAAAAATTAATTAATTAATACAGTTTTAAAAATAACTTAAGAGTTAAAGAAAAAGCTAAAAGGGAAATTTAAAAATATTTTGAACTAAATAAAATGAAAATACAACATATCAAAATGTTATTTAATTTCCAAGTACCTCACTAATTTCTAATTTAATTCCATTTTGGTCAGAAAACTTACTCTATGACATTGAAATGTTAAAATTTATCAAGTCTTGTTATTTTACCAAGCATATGATCCATCTTGGTGAATGTTTCATGTATACTCTGGGGGGAAATGAGTATTTGGCAGTTGTTATATGTAGTATTCTATAAATACCAATTCAGTCAAGGAAGTCAATAGTATCATTCAAATCTTCCATATTCTAACTGAATGTTTGTCTAATTAAGCTATCAATTACTGAGATAAAATATGCAAGTCTGCAAATTTGTCTATTTCTCTATTTTGTTCTGTCAGTTTTTGCTTTGTGTATTTTGAAACTCTAGTATTCGATTTAATACACATTATAATAATTATTACTAATTATTAGATGTTAGTACATATTTATAATCATTATGCTTCCTTAATGTATTAAACTTTTAGTCATTACGAAATATCTATTTCTGGCAATATTTTTTGTCTTGAAGTCTATTTTGTCTCATATTATTATAATAACTCCAGCTTTCAAATGACTCATGTTTGAATGGTTTATTAGTCAGGGTTCTGCCAGAGAAAAAGAACCTACTGAAGCCCTGAAGATCTATATAGGTACAGATCTATGTACCTGTCCATACATATACCTCATACACACACAAGTACTATATTTAGAGGGACAGAGAGAAAACTTCAAGGAAGTTTTGACTTATGTAATTCTGGAGGCTGGTAAATCTGAAATCTGTGGAGCAGGGCAGACTGGCAGGCTGGGAAATCTCCAGCAGAAGCTGAGACTGTAGTCCAGAAGCAGAATTTCTTCCTTCTCTGGGAAATCTCAATTTTGTTCTTAAGGCCTTTCACTGATTGGGCAAGACTCACCTGGATTATGGAGGATAATCTCCCTTACTTAATATACAATATACACTCCTAGCAACACCTGGATCTGTGTTTCATTGAACAACTAGGTACTATAGCTCAGCCGAGTTGCCACGTAAAACTAACCATCACAAATGGTATATATTGGTTTTTGTCCTTTTACTTCCAAACTGTTTGTGGTTTTGTATTTAAAGTGCATCTCTTACAGGTAGCTCCTGTGGCTCAAAGGAGTGGCGCACCGGGCCCCATATACCGGAGGTGGCGGGTTCAAACCTGGCCCTGGCCCAAAAACAAACAAACAAAAGTGCATCTCTTATAATCAGTGCAAACCTAGATCCTGCTGATTTGCCTGGTTGGATAATCTATACCTCTCAAAGTATTCAATCCATCCGTTTCATCAATAATCTATCAAATTACATTTGTTATAATGGTCGATACTTTGGGGGTTAGTCTTCCATTTCCTATTTATTTCATGTTTTCTTATTCATTCGTTCTTTCTTTCCTGACTTCGTTGAAATTAATCAAGTGTTTTTAATAGTTTACTTTGATTCTTCTGTTAGTTTTTGACTATTTTTATTTGCATTTTAAGAAGCTGTCCCGGGTATTACAACATGCATCTTTAACTTACTACAATGTACTTAGAGTTAGTATTGTAGTTTTTGCATAAAATATTGCAGCGTGGATAGTTCCATATGCATTTACCCCCATGTGTTGCACTGCTTTTGTCAAATATATATTAATTTACATAAGTAATAAACCCCTCATGAAGTGCTATAGTTTTTATTTTAAACTATCACGTGTATTTTGTTTTATTTTTTTTTAGAGATAGGGTCTCACTTTATCCCCCTTGGTAGAGTGCCGTGGCATCACAGCTCACAACAACCTCCAACTCCTGGGCTTAGGCGAATCTCTTGCCTCAGCCTCCTGAGTAACTGGAACTATAGGCACCCACCACAATGCCCGGCTATTTTTTGCGGCAGTTTGTCCGGGGCCGAGTTCGAACCAGCCACCCTTGGTATATAGGGCCGGTGCTCTACCACTGAGCCACAGGCACCACCTCATCATATGTATTTTAAATAATTGTTTAATATAAAATATTACTAGTTTTTCCTTTGTCTCCTGAGTGATGAGCACATCTGAAATCTTTGCTCAGTTCTTTTAGCTTCTAGACACTGACATGTCTGCCAGGACCCCAGGAGCCATCATGCTTGATAATTTACCTTAATAGCTTAGATATCAACCAAGAATTTAGGCAGATTTTACATTAGACACTAGGGTTCACCCTGTCTGCAGCTTCCTCTGTTTTAGGATCCCCCCCCCCTTTTCTGATTGCTCTGCCCCAACACTGCCAACTACTAAGTCTGCAGATTCAGATTCTACCATGGGCTCTTCCCATGTGGTCCCCCCTCAGAAAAAGGCTGCAAACTCACAATTCTCGCTCTTTGCAGTTTATTTTTTCCGGGCAGACATTTATTCAGTTTCTGCCTGCTTTTAGTCATTCTCCATTGTCTTCAGATAAATGGTTTTTACTAAACATTTTTTATCTAGATTTTATAATCACCATCTGCTGCGGGGAGCTGCTCGCAAGGGGAGGGAGGAAGGTTAGTCCAGGAAAGTTCTTCTCCCACTACTGGAAGCAGAGATTTCATAGCTCTATTGACACAGGAGGAAACTGAGGCCCAGAGAAATCATGTCATTGGCACCCTGCGTTTCATGACTAATGATCAACTTCAATATCCAAGTGCAGGAAGCAGGAGGCTCCTCTTCCTGCCTTTTTTTTTCCTCTATTGATTTTTTTTTCTATATTGAAATTCCCACATCGACCTCCCTCTTCTCATTCAACAAATAGCTTTACTCTGTATCTTTTGTGAGGTGTGAACACTTTCTTGACTGTCCATTCACAAATTGCACTTGTCTTTTTTTTTCAGCTGTCACTTCAACTGATGGTGGCTGTTGGCCACACAGCTGCTGGGTAGGACCGCCCACATTAGCACCCTGGCCATCATGGGCCCTTGTTTACCACTCAGTGCTGGGGAGGAAGGGAGAGGATACTGCAAGCAGGTTCTTGGGCCGTGAGGGCTAAGTTTAGTCCTGAATCTCCTATATAATAGTTTTGAGACCTTACACGGTTCTAATCATCATTCCAAACTTCGATTGCCTATGTGTATAGAATGATAATTCAGTGTTACAGTATCATTCTGAAGATCAAAGAGAAGAGGACATAGAATTCATAAACTATTTTTTTTTTTTTGAGACGGAGCCTCAAGCTATCCCCCTGGGTAGAGTGCCATGGCATCACAGCTCATAGCAACCTCCAACTCCTGGGCTCAAGCGAGTCTCCTGCCTCCGCCTCCCAAGTAGCTGGGACCAC